>JBBMKB010004009.1:0-17743 GCA_037833945.1 Alaria marginata | reverse complement strand
ATCTTGAAAGTCATATTTCGGGTGAGATATTGAGCTCCTAACGTTAGGAGCTCAGGGACTTATTGCTGCACCCCTACTGTGGGATGACTCTTCCAAAAAAGCGACGGAGGTGATCCAAACGTTTGTCCGGCTTCCATAAATGTGACGCGAGATTCCCCAAAACTTCCATGGTAGTCAAGGAACAAAATATGGAAGTACGTTTAGCTTCCATAACTTCCATAAAAGCTCCAATGGGTTAGTTTCAGGGTCAGGGCCAGGGTTAGAGTTTACACTTGTATGGAAGCTTCCACCACTTCCATGGAAGTATAAAATACTCCCATGGAAGCTTTTACCACTTCCGTGGAAGCTCCCGCCACGCCGGTGGACGCCTTACTACTAACATGGGAGTCTCCAGTGCTTCCATGGTAACTTACACACGAATGGTTAGACTAACTCCGTGGAAGTACGTATTGCTTCCCATGTCACTTCCATGGAAGCTTGTAGAAGTTTGAGTAACTTCCGTGGAAGAGTTCCACGGAAGCTTTCATACTACCCATGGAAGCTGCCACTACCTTCCTCGAAGCTTCCATGACTTCCATGTGGTAACTACCGGCACTTCCGTGGAGGCTTCCACAACACTTCCATGAAAGTTTCCATGATTTCCACGGAAGCGGTGGAAGGTTTAACTACTTTCATTAACTTCTGCTGGTAATTTCATGACTTCCGTGCGAGCTTCTAGTCATACTTCCATGGAAGTTTCCATACATGCTTCTATGAAGGTAGTGCACCTTCATGGAAGTGGGGGGAATTTTCCATGGAAGCAACTTCCAAGGAAATAGTGGAAGCGTTCCTAGAAGATTCGGAAGCTTCCATGGAAGGTTTTGTGAATTATTCTAGTGCTTCCGCGGGAGATTCCGTAGACGTCTGCACTACTTCAATAGAAGCAGCGTTTGTGAAAGCTACCTCCATTTCCATGGAGGCGTCAATGGAAGCTTCCACCGCTTCCGTAGAAGATTCCACTGATAATTCCATGAAATATTTCGAGGAATCGTTTACGCTGGAAGCTCTCATGGAAGTGGTAGGAGCTTTCGTGGAAGTGATGGAACCTTCCACCTCTTCCGCGGGCGCTTCTGCTACTCCCATGGAAGCTTTCACATCTTCCATCGCCTCCATGGGGGCTTCCATCACTTCCATGGTAGCTTCAATCGCTTCCATGGAAGCTTCCATGGAAGAAATCCATAAAAGTGGTGGAAGCTTCCACAGAAAACGAAAATAACATACCAGACCCTATGATGTCGAGGGTTTGACGATGTTTCTGATTCGCTTTCATGAAAGCAATGAAGCTCCCATCAGCTTCCACAAAATTCGCAAATAATGTACCAGATACTGATGCCGAGGGTTTTACCATATTTCTGATGCTGTTGATGTGTTGATCTTAACTCCCTAAACCGTCCGCCATGAATTAAACTTGGAGTAAGACACGCAAAATGTGTTTGTTTTGCGCTTGGTAATTCAGGCACGCGCTTGGGCGGCTACCTCTATATGTCTGGACGTTGTTCAGACATACACTTGCATTCATATTATATGAACCAGTACAAAAAAGGTACATCAACCACGCTCACGTTCATATTATAAGAAACCAGTACAATAAAAACAATAAATGAACCACGCCCATGAATGGTGGGTATGCGCTTGGTACTGGTCAACCGAAGCGTGAAGCCCTTGGACTGGCCGAATGACATGGCGAGGGGGCGAACGCATGGACGCACACTGACGTGTTCTACGACAGAGGTGGCACATTTTGGCGTTTTTGTTTTCTGGATGACGGGGCTCCTTAGCCTAAATCGTCGGAATTTCATTCTATTTTTGCAATAAGCTTTTTTGTGTAGATGGGCCACGGGTTTGTAAATCGGATTGCACTTTTAGTTTGCTCAAGATATATAATTCGGTGAGGTATAGAGCTCCTCATTTAAGGAGGTTCAGGAAATAAATGGTGAACCTCTATATCGTAGAATGTGTCTACTTGTTTTCCGCACCTGGGCGTTGGTCATGTGGCACGTGAAGCCGTTAAGCACGGCCCTGAAAAACTCGTCGCCTGAAGTTTTTGCCACCGCCTTCCACAATGACGAGTCCGTAGCAGCCGCAGGGACAAGGGCTTCCTGAAACTTGAAGCGTATGGAAGTAGATGAAAGGGAACAACAGAAACGCAAACGGAACCATTCCGAATGGGGATGAACGTCGAAGCTACAACATGACATGTCTTTGATTCCAAAGAAACTAATTCAAAATACCTGTTTTTTAGGGCGCGTCTTCTTTAAGCTTACTAAGATCACGAACTATGACGGTAGTGCAATCTTGCTCTGTGAAACGACAGACTAGACATATTATAAAGCACTGACAGTTTACATGATACGAATCGTTACGTGCACACATGTTGAAACCAACTGTGCCCGGGGTTCCGGTAACGCTCAGCAGAGCCGAACAAACAGGGCAATATATCAAAAGTTGAACACCGGTCTCAAATATTACCAACCACGATTCAAAGCCGTCGTATCAGCAATTATATTGCGCGTGTGGGTATTAAGTTCACGACATCCCCCAAAGCATACGTTTGACATGCGCCATCTGCAAGTAAGTTTGATCTGGTGATATATCGTCCAAATCCCCAAAGCAATGCTACCTCCCCCACCCCCCCTAAAACCTTGAAAAATAAATAAGGAAAATTGTCACCTGCTTGGGGCTCAGATGTTTCCTCAGGAAGGCGATCATGACCCTGAAGAAGCTCTTATCTCCAGATCTTGTCGCCGCCCGCCATAACTTTGCGCCAGCCCTAGACGTGGACATGACCATTTCTCGCACCTTTTAAGAAAATGAACAATTGTGGTATGCGTTAGTAGGGGAGATGCAGGCAAGTCCGCACACAACGTATTGCTGAGTAGGATTCGCAACATTCCAGCCACAACATGTGTCCTTTCTGTATACTGTTTCTACCAAGATAATACCAGAATAACCTTTTCTGAGTTCCTGCTTGCTGAGCAGATACGTTCATACGAACATCACGTGTACTAACAGGATAATAGGGTGCCGTATTCGATTCCACCTTAACATATTGTCTTGAAGCTCATACGTACTGCAGTCAGGTATTAATTCCTTACGATATCTCCACCCGCCGTACTCTGGATTGCGTTATGCCCGGCAACTCGAACAATGAAAGGAATATCGAGGACGTACCTTCCCCGTAGACTCAACGTCGTGAACTCGAAACAGGCAGCTGTTTGAGTCGCGGAAACAAATATTAGCACAGGTGGTGTCACACGCATGAATTCGAGTAATATTGTAGATCAACCTTCGCGAGTACCAAGCTCCACACCGTACTGTTTCGGTGTCACCCGGGAAGCGGTGGTAAGGTCAGCGAAATTCCCGTTCTCGCCTAAACCTTGTATGATTGGTTTTCTTGATAACATCATCGTGGCGATATCAACGTTGCAGAATAGAATGGAACCATATACACCATGATGCATTGTCAGAATCGCCAGCACACTATAGTCTGAGTCGTCATACACCCGAAACTAGTACGGCCCTTACCGTTGGCCCATGAATACAATATTCACTGCTGGTTTCAGACGATATTATCGGCACGTAGCCCCAGCCAACTAACTATGCCAGTGCGTCTAGTTGTACGGCACATTGGACAGGCAAGTAGAGCCCTCTTGTCCATGCGAATCGGACGTAAGTCCAGCGCTACAGTAGTATAGCGTTAAGGTTGTATCAGTAAACCACATGTGACCTACCACAAAGCCTCCGTGGAATCGTTTTGACAGTGATCGTCGGCGTGTTTAGTGTACCTGCTTATCGGTCAAAGCGTCCTCCAGGAACTTAGTTACGACCACGAAGAAATCCACATCTCCTGTTCGTGTCAGCGTCAGAAACAACGGTTCGCCAGCCAGAACTGCCAGCGTGTCCGATGTTGAGTCCTTGGAGGCAACGGAGGTACACGCGGGCCGCGTCCAAAACGAAACAGCCACAAATCACTCGCTGTCGATGAGCACCTGGGTAGTGTTTGCGACGCTGTAGCCACAACACGTTCTTCAATCATATATTCGAAGAAAAAAACAAATCGATCGTTAGAGGGTGCCTGTTCACTACACATGCTTTCGTCCGGCAACTTCCGTGGGCCCTGGATGCCACAGTGCCATGTGCAATTCCGTATACGCTACATAAACTATAATGCTCAACAACACAATATTTTCATGTAAGGTTTTCGCTCGTTGTCATTTGTTGACGCATTGTGCCCAGGGTTGCCTGGTGGTGGTCAGTTAGGACATTGGAAATCAAAGCTGAGTGGAACATGTACCGTGTACACACCACGGTGTATTCGGAAGACGCCTTTCTTTCGGTCGCGTAATGTATGCACAGAGGTATCCAACGCAAAACTACGGTCATGTCAACATTCGACTTAGGCATTCAACGAGTTCGAAATTTAGATAGGTCGTTGTGGTCGGAACGGGCGTTTGCAACATTCACAAGTTAAGGGCGTATCGTAGAAGCTTGGTGTGATGTTGTCTTGGTCTCAGTATCGTGTCGATCTCGACTTCGGCATTATGTCGATTACAGTTTCAGCATCGTGGCGATCATAACCTTCCAGATTACATGCTACTCACCCGCGTTGTATTGGGATGCACATGCAGGTGTGTGTGTATCTTGTCATCTAAACGGCGGTCTTGACGGACTCGAAAGCAGCTTTGTCAATACAAACGATTTTTGACCGCGAAAACGCGCAAACAGTACAAAACGTTCTCATTAACAGTCGAGCACATCTATCTTGTCCATCGATGTTACGTGCAGCTTCGGGAGTATGCATATACTGGGCAAGGCTTGACATCAAACCTCTTCACAAAATGATCGCGTGGTGGGTATTTCGCACCTGGTCGTAGCTCCCAAGAATCTCAAAACCGGAACCCACTGATTTCCTACGGGCAAGATACACGACCGCGGGGGCTTGATGCCATGGCGATTTTCCAAATGCCATCGCCGGTTCACCGAAGGGCGTGAATGTCATCATGACGATTTCTCGCACCTTGAGCAGATACATTGTAGACGTGGGCGGGACAAACACATAAATAGCCGCATCACATATACTTTATGTCAAAAGATTCGCAACGATACATGCTACCGTAAAGGTGCGCCAACCATTGTTTTCCTGCAGCTCCTCACTCGAGGAGCTTCACGCCATACCCAACAACCTTCTTCGAGTGAACTAAACGTCCTACATCTGCTGTTCGAACCCATGGCTGAGGAAAAAAAGACAATCAAATTGCGAAACAAGGGGATCATTCCGACGAGTTTTGGCCAAGGACCTACCTCGTCATTCAGAAGATGTGTTGCCAAAAGGTGCTACTTCTTATATCGTAAGAACGCGCCCAACCCTTGACGCACATGCAAATATAGGGGTACCTCATAATTTTTCGACTCCTACGTTGAGGAGGTCGCTGACTTACAGAAGCACCTAAGTGAAACCCGTGAAACCCGAAGAACACTCTCATGGCCTAGCTTTAGATGCCACAAACGTCACCTTAGTATCTGCCTTAGTTTTGACGTTACTCACTTGTGGCTTTTTTACCAGGCAATATAACCGTACACATACACATTTTACATTTACGTACATGTTTCCTGCCCACAGATAGCAATACAATATTTTTGTCCTGCATATCCACCACACCCTCGTAAACCGACTACAAGACCTAGACACCACTGTTGTGAACTTGATCACGGGCGTGTTTCGCACCTGTCTGGTGGCGTGTCCAAACATTCTTCAGGAAGCACATCACGACCTCAAAGAAGTCAGACTCTACCGTGCCTGTCGCCATCACTAGCAAAGCTTCAGCCGTAGTTAAAGACATGTCATTTTGTCGCACCTTGGCGAAAATAGGAAACAAAATGTGTGTTGTTAGATGAGTGTCCTTATGTGGCAATAGGGTTGACTTGCTGGTGAAAAGCCTTGGCGCGAGCTGCTGTAAAGTGGACTCGTCAACGTTGCTCAAACTAAATGTACGATGTCAAAAGGGGTCATTCTCCGGGGGGGCAACATTTGTGACGAAGTAGTATTTTGTGCGAGGAGGGTCTCAATCACACCCGACCAAGCTCGGTACAATCTACAAGGTACGCCTAGATGTACCCCACGAGTCACTGTACTGACCGACCCCCACAGCGTGGTTCCTTGATGCTAGCTCGTGGAGGTTTCGATCCTGTGCTATGATCGACGCACGCCTAGGTGTACCCCACGGGTCATTGAACCGACCGACCCACAGCGGTGTTCATTGATGCTTGCTCGTGGAGGTTTCGACCCAGTCCTATGATCAACGCACTTATAGTTAAGTACTGACCAGTCAACCGGTCGAACTCACAGCCGACGTGTTTGAAACAAGTTTGTAAAATATTCAAAAACTGAACTACAGCGTGTGTGTGGAGTTTGAAAATGCATATTCTTTCATGTTCTGCACATGGCCCGATTTGTCTTTGCTATAGAGCCTTTGTATTGATCTTTCACGGACTCGCCCGTCACACGAAGCAACCGAGACTTGCTCCCTACACACTTGCTTCACCCTCGAGTTCTCTTACGGAAGGTGCTCGAGGGGGGGCTCTTTCGTACGGACCTGTTGGTACGCGCGCTTGAGTCCTTTGGTACGCGGTGTTTCGTGATTATTGATTGGTACTCAAACTACTCAAAATCGGATGCTGTGTCTAACAGTAGGACGTAGAGCTTACCACATATTCGAGAAAGTGGTGGAGGCACACTCTTCATAAGATAATATAAAGCTAAGGAAGATCGCGATAATGGATACTGGCCTTTTGGAGCCAAAATATGTGCTTACACCGAGTTTTATACGGCTGCCCCAGATACCAGGTATGACCATATTTCCGCGATATATGGTCCGCAGAAAGACAATATCGCCCTGGTCGCTTTTTACCCCAAGACGATGTTTTGTTTTTTAATATTTTTTGGTGTTTATTCATCGGCATTTCATTGGGTCGACCGCTGGCGCTCACGCAGGCGCACACGAGGTATCCGTCAGCAGCCAGCACACAGCTTCAAAGCACAGCAGCACAGTACAACCCACACAGCACAGCATACACAAGCACAGTAGCCGCGGCGGTTTCCCCTTGGCCACGTGGAGCAGACCGGCGCCCGTGTTCTTAAGCCTGGGCCGGAGGTGTAAACGCCGCCTGGTGACAGCACAGCAACTGCTGCAGCAACATCACTATTTGTTTTCCGTCTCGAACGAGTATGTTTCACAGCGCGCAGCTGTTTAACATGTCAAACTTATCTCTCAGATATTTCATAGCCCTCACCTTAGTCCTTGTCCCACAACCCAAGGCTAGGTGAAGAAGCACGAGCCGAGCGCGGTTTCCCCGTGTTTGTTTGTACCGGGTAGCTGCTACTGCAGACCACGTTCTTAAGCCCGTGCCGTGCGTGTGCGCCTCGCCTCTCCTGGCATCTGGTGGTACCCTTGTTTTCCTGGTTCTATTGTTTTTTTTTTCAAATATTTTCATTGCGTTCAGAAGACTTTACCGCGTTCTCACCATGATACAACCAGACCAGATAAAGTATCGAAAACCCCGATCACTCCCCAAACAAAAGACCGTGCTTTCCGCACACATCAACCACCACCGCCGAGGAGTTATCGCCTCACAGGGCACGAGATGACGTCAAACTTTCGAGGCTGCATGCTCCACTTCTGTGAAAGTGCTCGCTCTCGGGTTTGAGGGCCGGTGATGCTGTGTGACTGAAATAATCGCTTGAAACATGAGGGTCTAACCCTTTCTGCCCCAGTGTTTCCCGGACGGAGGTGGGGGCCCAGTTCCGTCTATAAACATATATATATATATATAAATGGCACGGGTCGGAAGCCCCACTTTTCTCTGGAAACAAACTGAGCAAGATAAGGGTTAGGCTCCCATGTTTCTAGCGATACCTCCGGCCACACAGCATCACCGGCTCTCAAACTTGACAGCGAGCAATCTAAGAGCAGTGGAGCATGCAGCACATCGAAAATTTGAAGTAGGCTTGTGCCCTGTGAGGCGAGTTATCGTCGGCGTAGTAGGTGAGTGTTTGCGAAAAACGCAGGATTCCTGGTTTAGTCTCCAAGAGTTGGAGAAAAGAGTGGGAGTAAATGAGGGTTTTTTAGCCCTTATTCTGAGAGGGTCATGGACTCTTTGAAAACAGCTCCGCGTGAACTGCATTTTTTCATTTATGAGCGCTAAATTCCGAATTTTTTTCTATATAGGGACTGTGAGGACCGGTCCACAGAACGAATCCTTATTTCAAATTGTGTGATGTTAACCTGCAGCATTTCCCTTTAAAAAACTGGACTTTAAATCTAGACGATTTTTGAGTCCGAAACTGTGTCTAATGTACCGGTGCAATCGACAACAAAACGCAACACGCTGAGACACGGCAATCAAAACTATCAACCGCAGCCGCGCAATCTGGCGACCGAACAGTTCGTACTCTAGCGCATAGGAAACAGGAAGCCTACCTCAGGGTTACGCTGTATACAACCCAAACGAACGAGTGACACCAAGGAAGCGAAATCCTCCAGGGAAAGCTGTTTTTGTTCGGTGTTTGTGTCCGACTCATCTTGATGCGATACGATAACCGGGCAACCTCTCTTAGCGAACACCAGGTACTTTTTATTGTGCTACGCGCAGCGTTTAACGATCGTGCAACATTTAGGCGGGAACGCGGTGTTTGCTGGCGGTTCCAGAGTCGGCGTGATGTGTAGCCCCGCGCTGGCATAGCCCCGGGACATGTTTTGATTGGGTACGGTTGTGAGCATGCCATTGGTATATTTTGCTGTTGGCCCGAAGTGATCAGAACAATAGCGCACCGCCAAACCCCATGCATGGTGAGGTGTTAGTGCTTCCGTATTGATCGCGATCGAGTTTCCCAGTGATCATGCAACTATTTACCCGCTGTACGAAGTTACACACAAGGCTTTAGCCAAAACAAGCGGTATACCGGAGGGAGGGGGGGGGGTGCCACTTTCAGATACGGAGGTAATCCGTCATCAAGACCATCAAATTTTGGCGGCACCCATTGATCAAAGCACCACTATACCGGGATGTTGCGATAAAGGTCTGGGTCTACCGGATTACAGACATTCACGCTCGCGGTCACCGTACTATGGCCAACATTTTGCCGTTTTATGGCGTGTTGAGCTCCGCTCGATAGCCGACCAGATTAGGGCCAGGTCAAACCCGTCGACTATATACCATAGGGCCGACCAAAACCTGCATACGTATCGTACCATTCAGTGTTCGGAGCAGTAACAATCAACAACCACAGCACGAACGCCAGAACAAACGGCGGTGTGGGACCATCTAGAGGCGGCGTTTTCCTCTACTGCGGGCATCGGAACCTCTCAGTAGACGGCGGGACCGAGGAAATCGGCGCATTCTACCGTTGAAATGACATGGCGCACTGCGCATGGCCTCTCACCCCTCCGTCCTTCGGGGAAGACTGTACAACTATGCTTCGTGTTTGAAATAATCCTGAAGTAGCTGGTACGCTCGCGCTTTAATCAAATACATCGTGTGATGTTACCATAAGCGACACCCTCGCAGTAATAGCGCGAATACTCGTTCGCTGAATAATACGCATACACACGATACGTCGTTGGCATGCCAGCGTGTTCTGACCGCCCGAGTTGTTATATGGGTTCGTCTAAATATGACATAAAACGAGCTACGCAGCTGTTGAGGGGGCTCCGACCTGCTCTGTCGGTCGTATCTTATTCCTTCATGGTAAGGCTGCCGTTGTTGCTGTGCTCAAGATTTTGGCGGGGTTGACATTGCCCAGGTCTTGTGGGTGTATCGAGCCGTGCTTTACACGCCAAACAACGACGAACGTTTTCGTCAGATAACGGTGACTAAGAACGTGACTGGCAACAGGCCGGTGTATCTAGGCGTGCATGTCCATTCCCCGGCATAGCAGTGTTTTGACCAATGGTCGCAATCCGCGTACCGTGTGGGTTATAAAACAGAAATCCTCTGGACCCTACAATGGCGTAAACCACGCACACCGTTTTTGGATAAGTTCCTGGTCCAAAGTCTGCCTTACCTGGTCAGGCACGCGCTCTAGTAGGGTGGTCATGACCTTGACCCAACACTGGGTGCTTCCACCTTGAGCAGCGCACTCGCGGGGCGTCTCGGGCGGCCGGCATACCTCCGCCATCATAAATGTGACCTACAGCAATGCAGGGGCAAGGGAACGGGCACATATTCTCGTTCAGGGTTTAAGAGACTCGTCGACCTTCACCCAAGCGTATGGTCGGCGGCACACAAAGGCAGTACATTCACCTGAGCGGTCGTCAGGCTGTGGTCCAGCGCCTCAATCACGGCATCCCAAATGTTGACGCTCCCACTGATTGCCGCACGAAACATCAATGGGCAGTTCCGTAGACACCGCGACGCCAGCAGTGCGATAGTCTGGTTCAGGAAAACGCGTCAACATCAAGATGGGCGTGTTGCATGCCGTGATTTCGGTCCGTTAAGGACATTTCCGTGTCTCCGGCGAACCCCCAAACAAACGGCGAAAGAGCATTTTCGAACAAAAATCTAAACAGCCGGTGGCTTGAATGGGTTTTCGCGCATCGTGTTGGTCGCTCGATACACACAGAGTATGCCACAATGCTCGTGGTTTGTTTTGTTGAGGCAAGAGTAAATAACGCACCTTGCACATAAGACAGCACACACACGAAGGACAGGCCGGACCATTGTTCTCCTACTGCGTGGCGCTCTGTTATATAAAGCACGAATATCGATGCTGTCATGATTGCCGTGATTTACATGCAAACTTTGAAAGACTAATAGTTCGCATATATGTACGCCTCTAGCGCTATCCACGCGGATTGCCCATAAGTGTGCATTTATTTCCCCAGTGTTCGCGCCACCGCAGTTTAAACAGCGACACGTGGTCGCACCACCTCCTCTAATAGGATGCATCACCGGCACATTGTGCTTGGGAGGAGTAATTGTGGACTTACATCCCACAGTTTATAGTCAGATAGCACCCACGATACTTGCGAAGGTCCCGGACCTCCTTGAAAACGCCTGAGCACGGTCTCCAAACGGTCGACATCCTTCGATTTAACTGCTGCCCACAGCAGCATATCTCCGAGGCGGTCTGTCGACGCCATGAGCCCACGCACCTAAACGTTTCGAGCATGTGGGCGACGATTCCCAATCCATGGGAGTCCGAAGACTGAACGGACGTCTGCGATTGATGGCGAACGGGCCGTGTGTAGCACAGGTACACAGGCCTGTCATGTTTAGAGTTTCGCCCTTGCCGTCGAAATGCTGTAGTCGACTGTCGCACAGTTGCGGCATACACTGTGAGACGTCAAAACCCAGGCCCACAACCAAAAATCCCCAAACGACCCTGGCAAAAAGAGCGACAATACGATCGATCTACAGTAGATCATGACACATGCTACGTCATAGATGCACCATTTCGGTATGAAGCCTTCTCACTCGAGGAGCTCGAGACCTCACCCCCAAAACTGATTTTATCAGGGCTAGGCACTGGCTGGCTCAGTCAGTATTGATTATACTGTGTGTGGTAAAAAACAATCAGTATACTGGATTGCAGCAGTATACTGTTCAAGCGAAGCGAGAGGCGGCCGAGCTTAGCTCGGCCGAAAGGCCACCCCCGGCTGGCGAGGGGTCCCCGCTGGAGGCGCCGCTGGAGGCCGTAAAAATATGTATTTTCGCTTCATTTCCCATCACAGTCGGAGCTCAAAACTGTATTGGCGGGGGGTGGTTGCGGTCATCTACACAGACAAAATCATATCTACAAAATCAGGAAAAGTCAAGAAAAATACATGCAACGTGCGGCGATGATGTGACGTTCTCCATGTTGTTGGTGTTCGCGCAGGTGCATTCCAACTCGTTCTGACGTATCATATTAATTATTTAACGTTACCATCGCTCCTGCCCTTGAGGCACATGGTAGTAGGCTCTCACCACCAAACCAAACACAGAAAAGCACAGACAAACACACATACGAAAGAAGAACGAAAAACAAAACAAAAAAACGAAGGAACGCCACACATCACCGGTATCAGGTAGCAGGTACTCAACGCAGAGAAATATACCACACATATATAAGTGGAAGGACGGTACACGTGAAAAATCTCAACAGCTGGGGGATGGCGAAGGTTTTCTAGCGTACACAAAAAACAAACATACCCCCAAAAATTTACAACAAGTGAACAACGAAGAAAGAAGGAAATAAAATAAAATTGAGTTGACTAAATGAAAACACAGCAATATAGACGAGTAGCTAGGATACACCGCAACTCCGTATCATATACCAGGTATCTGCAACAACAACAAAAAAACACGCACGTCTGTCACAAAGAGGAGAACAGCACCCAGAGTCACCCCTCTCCTCGCTCTCCCCTCTCCTACCCCTCTTATATTTCCACCGAAATCATTTGGTGGGTCTCCGCACTAAAATATGGCGTGTCTATTGGACGTAGGCAAGATAAAAACTACTGGCGAAAATACTGGCCGGGTCAATCAGTAGATTGCTACTGCCAGTATATACTGAGCCAGTGCCCAGCCCTAGACTTTAAGCAAACTCAACGTGCAACACTCTGAACAGGTGCAAAGGCTAGGTGTACAAAACATTGGACAGCTTAATACACAAAACACGACATTTCCGACGATTTTGGGTCAGGGAGAGAGACCCGTCGATCAGAAATAATTTAGCCAAAAAGTGCTATCTCTTATCGTAGTGCGCGCCGTCATAATATAACCGTACCTCCAACAGGGCGAGGCTCCTGGCGGCGTCAAGGGCAGCTTCGAAGGTGTCCTTGCTTCCGCTCCTGGCTGCCTCCCTCAGCACCGTTGGAGTGTAGTCATCACCTCTCATGATCATTTCTATCACCTACCTGAGGATTTGTTTTGGGAACCACGCAAATTGTAGGTTGCACAAGGCGAACTGACGAAGCATAAAACATCGTTCAAGTACTGTATAGCAGGTGAAAAATATAGAGGCATACGACATCATCCATCGTAGACACAGCAACATTAGGATGGGCACACCAATCGTGCGCATGCAACGTTTGAAAGGAGCGTTACCCATTCCAGGGGTACAGCACCTCAATTTCATGAGGCACTTCACCTAAGGCCCGCCATACCTTACTCACTCCCAAAACTAACCTCAACAAATAACCAAAGTGCCGCCAGATGCACAACATTACGGCCTACAGTAGTAGGTATTTAACGGAGATCGCCGTCAAACAATGAAAGCTTTCAACTGCTTTGGACACACGTGCGACGCTAGAAGTGTGCGACACACTTTTTTCACTGAGTGAGGCCCTTCGCTTGAGAAGCTCTATACCTCACCCAAAAGCTGAGATTGAGCAAACTGAAAGTAAGCGCAAGCACGACGACCGAACCCACCGCCAAAGTCTAACCAACATTCAGATTGCAAGACAAGATTGACATTTCGGCGATTTTGGCTTAAGGAGACCCGTCATATTCACGAAAAACAAAAGTACCTAAGAGCACCATTTTTATTGCAGCACCCCTCTTTGGGCTATTATTCCCCAGTTGTTGTGGAGCCCCAACAGCTGAAACCGTCTTGGTCAGAGAGCGATACCTGTATCGCGGCACCCGTCGTTCGTGCGGCTCACCTCATGTTCCAGGAGCTCTAGCCGTAATGCGGCGAGCACAGCCATAAACGTTTCGCGGCTTGAGTGGGCCACGAGCGTCCCCGCTCAACGGTATCATCTGCAGCTGAGGTTTGAGCGTACGAACAAAAATACAGCATGTTCGATATATTATCGTAGAGATGTCAAACGAGCACGCGTGCTATCATACGTACGAGACGGCGTGCATTTCTTTGATCACAGTGTGTCTGACTGACGAGTCCTCCCCAACTCAAGAACGATTGAGTGTCGTTGCCATACCAGACTATTTAGTGAAATGTATACATTATTCCGGGTAGGGGATTGTTCATCCCGGTGCACTTCTACACGTAGATTGAAGTCAGCAGACACAGTATCACCTGTTTAGCCCTCATTGCCGCAAGGACCGCCAAGAACATTGCACGTTGCCCGCTGCTAGCTGCGTGCTGGAGTGGAGACGTCCCAGGCAACAACCCACTTTCGTCTGGGGAAGAGGCACTCTCGTCTGGTTCCACATGGTCACCGTACGTCCTCTGGAGCTCTTTGTTTGCTTCCGATTCGCCCGTCCTGCCCAACACTTCTGCAACCGCCTCTGGACGCCCACTGCGTATGGCCTCCTCTATGGTCGCCATGCCTGATGAGAGTGTACGGGATCGAAATTCCCGCGGGCAAGGCGTGACGAACGGAGCAAAAACCCCTTCATTCTAGATGACAGCTAAATAACTTCGATACGCAGGATACTTTATACATTTCAGGTCAAGTTTTTTCCAACTTCAAAAACCGGGAACAAATACACTTCGCGATTTTAGGCTGTTGAAACTAGACGTGCGTGCCGGCAAAAAGTTCGTCGGTTCTTCGGCTAAGGCGTCTTCGCCTGTTCAGACATTACCTTCTGCACGCAGTTGATTTAGATATTTGCCCGATACAATCGGACCACCAACTATAAATGTACTTCGTGATTCACCGATGGTAACAGTTTATCCCCACGACTAGCATGGGTTTGAACGTATCTCTCGTGACCAAACAATGGACGACGCCGCAATAAAAAAAACGTTTAGATTGCGCCAATCAGTGCTGTTAACACACCGCACAATCAATTTTGTCCTCGATAATCACGGGCCGTTATTGGCCGAGGTATAGTAGCGATCTGTCATTCTAAAGATACAGGGCCAAATACAAATTCGGATTCACACTCGTGACAACGCACCACACTATCCCGCACCCGGAGGCGTCCGTCGTTACGACATTTCTACTAAGCCTGAACATAGACGACTTCGAAGAGTCGCGCGAAGAAAAGGGACTTTGTTGTGTGTCTCAGGACACAAATGTAACACTTGATACTCCTATGGATACGTTCGGTGTAATTAGGTAACAACTTATCTCTCACGTTGAAGTGGACTGCGTCAACTAACTAACGCGTATGTGCGGCTATTTTGTTGTGCGGGTGTTTGGGGTGTCGGCGAACAGAACTTTAGTGCTTCAAGCATTGCATTCAGCGTTACCGCAGGTGGTGAAACGGTCTGTGTCTAGTGATTTCGCGATTAAGATGCAATGTGGTTTTCTGTAATATAAGGACACGACATATGAGGGGACAGACTTGGGATAGCCCCCCGTTTGAGTGCAAAGGGCGGGGGTATACCCCCTTTGGACCATTCAGAATCGGGCTGCATGCGAAATGTACTGATGTTCGGGTATCCGAACTCGCCAAGTTTCAGGGTGTCTACCGTTTTTGATTTGCCAATAGCCTGGTGTGATGGCTTGCATATGTTTTTCCTTCCTCGTATCCATTACTTGGGGCATAGCATGGCCGAATCCCCCTGCTGCGTTTGCAATGTGTATCTCTGTCTTGTAGTTTGTGACCACAGAACTCATCTCCCTAGAAGGCATCGGCAGGTTGTGCTGGATGTAGATGGGTGGAAAGGTCCGTTTGAAGTAATGAACACACACACAGCGTCGCTGAGACCCGCGGCTTGCAGCTAAAACCCGAAGTCGTCACGGGTTCGCCCGTGCGGGTTGTACACGCTAGGTACCCGAGGTATGGCTATTGGGAGTGCACCTCTACTAACAGCTGTAATACCATGTATGCCGGGCGAGATGTGCTCGGCATGCGGCCCCAACACTCGAAACAAGAGAAGTACCTTCCTTTTTAGACCAAAACATTAACACCATGACAATTGCCCCCCCCCTGTACAGCATCTACTATTGTTATGAAAACAAAAATGGTTTGAAATACGTCAGCTGCGAGTTCGAACAAATTAATGGTCGATACTCATCTTTGCAAGCTGCGTGATACTCCGGCCGCGCGTTTTCACAGTATGTATATCTCTTTCAAAATATAGGTCAATAACTCTGACCCACAAAGTATAACACAAATCAACTAGCCATGTAAATAATGACAGATAGATCAGTCAGTACCAAATACCTGGTATAAGTTATTATCAACAGCGATAATAGTAGTAACAACAATAGTAGCAACAACAACAGTATGGGGTAGGCAGTATAAACATTGAAAAAGGAGGGGTGGGGGGGGGCACTATTAAAACAGAAATCATAAGTAGCACTAACAGCAGTGCTGCATCACATCAATAACAAGGCAAAAAAAATGTACTATAAATTTGTTTAACGAGGGTTTGGGTTGATATATTCGTAGTATATAAGGCCCCTGTACGGGTGGTCATCATCATCATTATCATCATCATCCTGTGATAAAAATCTTACTATACCCTGCAGCTTTAAGTGTCGACCGTACCAGCACCCGCTCTAACGTGTGCCACCCAGCCCCCCGGGTCCGCGCGAGTGTGCCACGGCTCACCCACACAGCAGCCATCGGTGACTCCGGCGAAAGAATGGGCGCCAAAGCCCAACTCAGTGAGCGGAGATCCAGGAAAGGCGCCCTCCCAGGGACGACTCGCTCTATCCCCGGAAAAGCGCCGTTGGCCTCCCGAAGTTGTTTTTTGGGGTACCATTTTTCGAGTTTTTAAATATGTGGAAAGTGTTTTTTTTCGGGGATGGGACACTATCATCCCCCCCGGGGACGTTTCCTCCAGCATCCCCGTGTTGTTTTTTTTTTCGCATATTTACATTTACATGTTGAAAAACATGCTCAAAAGTAGTATTGTCTATTTAGCTCAGTGGGTACACTTACAGTGAAAGGCTAGAATTCATCCACGTCCGAGGTCGAGCCTCGTGGCGTTTGCTTTTTTTGCTCGAGGCCCCTTTTTTTGTTTTTTTTTCCGATATTACGTTTTTATTCTCTCTGAGTAGGTGGGTGGGTATATATCCACTACCTGGTTGTTGGGTGGGTGGTTGAGTGGGTGGTGGGTGCTTATGAGTTATGTGTGGGTGGCTGCGCAATGGGTGTTTTAGTGGGTTTTGCGTCGGTGGGTGACCGTTTTTTGTACTACGAATCGGTGGTGGTCAGTGGGAGGGTGTGTGGGGGGTGCGTGGGTGGGTGGGTTGGTGGGTGGGTGGGTCGGTGGGTGAGTTGAGGATGTTGTGTGGAATCAAGGTTTGGGATTATGGTTGGGATTTGTACTTTTTTATATGGGGGTTGATGAGGTTTGTGACTTAGGTTGGGAATGGGGTTTTGGTTGGGATTGGGATTTTCAGTTGGGATTGGGGTTTTGGTTAGGGTTGGGATTTTGGTTGAGGTTGGGATTTTGGTTGGAATTGAGACGTTGGTTGGGATTGGGATTTTGGTTGGGATTAGGATTTTCAGTTGAGATTGGGATTATGGTTGGGTGGGATTGAGATTTTTGTTGGGATTGTTGGTTGATTTGAGGTTTTGGGATTGGGAGTGATTCTGGGATTGTGTTTAAGGGTAGGCGTGGGATTGAGGTTGGGATTGAGTTTGGGATTGGGACCGCAGTTGTGTTGGGACAGAAGTTTGGGATGGGAAATTGAGGTTAGTGTGCTGTTTTGTTTTGGTTGGGTGCGTGCGGACTCGCTGCTGGATGACCGTTTTGGCTTCTGCTTCAGCTTCACCCTGAAGGGCAAAGATGTCGGGAGACATGTCAAGCAAGGCAAAACATGCGCTGTCAAGGGTGTAGGGCCGAAGTGTTCCACAC
>JBBMKB010003898.1:0-17749 GCA_037833945.1 Alaria marginata | reverse complement strand
GAGCCTGCGCATAGGTTTCCTTTTCATGTCGTGATTTTTGTCTTTGGGGGCTTCTTTTGAGTGATCAGCGTTGACCCACACAGCATATATATGGTCTGATATATTGTTTTTCAGTACAACCATCTACAGATCGGACAAAAAAAAGAGGCTCTTCCCGAATGTGGACTACTGGGACTACTGTACCTGTAGTAGTCCCTCAACAATGTGTATTTTCATATTTTTGACGCATGCCCTGGGGTCAACGGTCAAACACTTTTTTGCTCGTATACGGCGTTCTAGAACGAGGAGAAATATATGTACAGGTCAACCGCTGGTTATTTAGAGTCGATCGCCCCCTTGTCCCGACACCTTGATAGGGCCCCAAGCACCATTACGAGGCAGTAGGTCCAAGGATATACTCCACCTCCCAGCAGAAGAACATCGCAGGAGACGTTCCCGGCATTTGAGGTGAAGGAGAACACTGCAATCGAATCGAGACAAATAACAGCTTGCGAGTTGTCTCTGCTGCCCCGCCTTTGTGTGCACTGCCATCTGGGTGAGATCCTGATTTTCGCTCTGTTGGTTTTCCCAACTTTGTCCTTTCTGCACTTCCTCGTAAACAGTACGGATAGATATAATTGTACGGCCCAGACCCATCACGAGGTGTGGCAAACGGCTAGGAATGTGGCGAACGGCGTAGTTTGGTTTGCAGCAGGCAGTACATGCCCATTCTGAACGCTTAAACATGATACCCCAAGACAGCAGTACGATGTCGTCAGAATTATACGCACGCTGTGATATGTTTTGCTTTCCGTTCGTTACGACTCGTAAAATATCTGTAACTTGACCACCTTCCAGAAATTCGGAACTCGTGAGTTCAATCTAGACTTAAAAAGGGTGATAGTGGACACAAACTTGTTTACGCTGCCGAGTACACGCCAATCTGCCAAAATCGAACGAACATTCTGTTGGTGCAGTTAACCAAGCAAATTCAACGTATAATATTGAAGATCACAAAACAAACCGTGGTAACTCGCACGAGTGGCCCTGCGTCACAGTGAAAACATCATAACCAAGCCGATGAACCATCCCCTGAGTCCCCACCCCTTTATTTGTGCAAGAAATCGACCCAAAATGGTTTATACCTGGTACATTTACCAGGTATTGTATGTGCCAGGAAAATATAATATATACCAGGTACCAAATTGTGGTACTTCAGTTGTCTGGCCATTACCGTGCTTGTGTGGGTCCTTCACGTTAAACTAATACTCCCACTCACCTGCATCCAGCACAACTGATAATAGTGTCCGTGCCGACCATTACCGTAGTATCCTTGGAGAACGCCCCTGTCTAAGAGAACGACCCCCCCAAAACAACACCGACGGTGTACTTGAAAAAAACTGAGAACTTCCTGGGGTGATATTATTTTTGTCGCCGCCCCATGAGCTCGCCCCGGGCTTTTCTTTTGTATCTATTTATTTTGTCAACCACCGGGCGTTCGCAGAACATTGCCAGGACAAAGGGTCGGCCGCTGGTGTGCGGTAATCTATTCCATCCAACCCTTTCTACTTCGGAGAGGGTTCCGTCCACCGACGGTGACCGGCGCAAGCTTACCCAATCGCCCCTCTCATGCCTGTTAAATATGTTCTTAAATATGTGTTTACGCCTGATATCGTCATAATGTTTTCAGCGCTATTAGGTTCGCGGCAAAAAAAGTGGTTCCGTGAGTCTGGTTGGTGCCCCGAACAAAACGAAAGAGACGAACACGGCGGGGACCACTCGTCCGTGAGTGTTTTTTCAATATTTTCGTAGGCAGATCACGCCTTCCTCCGAGAACGCCCCGGGGTGATGAACCGGGAATGTGTATGTGCCTCGGAGAGCGTTCTCAAAGGACAATGCTGAATAATAGCGAATTATAACCGTCGTGGTCTAAAACCAGTATTCGCCTACTCCCTCCCCTTACCAGCTACGGCACGGCCCGTGTTTTTCACACGACCTGCACAAGCAATCAATCGTGTTAAACGTCAACTATAAATAGTATTGCATCCTCTCACACCTGCGCACCGTTTATTGTTATATGAAAAGATGCTACTCCTGATACATGATGTTATGTTTTCACTCGGAACAAGCTTTCAAAAACCAAATACGCCGGCTGGCCCTCATTGCATAGACACATGAGTCATCCAGCAATAAGTTCCTGAGCTCATGGCATGGGGAGCTCAATATCTCACCCCAAACATGACTTTAAGATTTTCGTTCGCGCAACCCGATCAACATTTCTACCCGCTAGCCCCAAAACAAATGCGCTCGTAAAATGATCATACTAACTGGTAGTTCTTCACTTCAGGAGCTCAAGTGGTCAGGAACGTTTGACCCCAAAAAGTGTAACCCCTAACGTGGGATGACTCACATACTACAACGTATAGTGCCCAGGAACGTTAAGCCAAAGTCCTCGACGAACGTTTCAAATTATTTGAAGGGTATGCTGGGTAGGGTACCTACTAAAAATGCCTGCCGATCCTTTTATCTTTACGCGTATACATACCCTGTATTATTAGTATGCGCTAGGTTTGTACGGCACGACCTCAGCGCCAATACACTACTCTTCAGTGCCTTTGGTGCTACCTGGTACATCAGTACCGATGCCCGATACTTCACCTTGGGTATATGGATATACCGGCATTATTTGCCATACCGGAATTGTTTAACCCCGACGTGGTACCATATCATTCAACACAACGGCCAAACCGGTACCGAATACCTCATCAAGGTCGGTTCGCCCACCCTAAACAGATTGGGTCTGCCCTTTATACCCTGCCCCAAAATCTACTTGGAATCGTGGATGTCCCTGTATCCATGCCGGCCATTTATTAAAGCTTGTCGTACAAACCTGACACCAAGTGTATCATTGTAAAATTCCAGTTTGCCACAAAAGAGTCCGAGCACTCAGAAGTTTGACCGAAATGTACGGTGTGGCATAATATGTTCAACGACTGTACCGACCATCACAGAGTCGTTCCACGGTAGGGGAGCAGCAGAAATGTCTGAGCTGCTAACACGAGGAGCTCAATTCCTCACCCGATCCAGCAACGTTTTCATGCGCTAGTCCTAAAACAATGTAATCGTAAAATTATCGTAGTGAACCGTTAGTTTTTCACATGAAGAGCTCAACCCCGTCAGAAGGAGTTGACCTTTAAAGTGCACCCCCTACCGTGGGATAACTCCACATTCTGCAGTTTGTTGGAGCCCCGATAATCCTAAGCAGTCTTGGATCAGCTCCATCACAATCGGGCGTCCGCTAAAAGAGCCCCAGCGGCAAATACTCCCAGCACATTGTGTGAACATGTGTACTATCGTTCGAGTCAAATATATGGTAGTATTTTTCAGAACATATACCCATATAACACCGTAAACCACGCAACACGCCAAATACCACACACGGGTGATGCCATGTTTCTCTCAAGAGTCGTTCATTGTTCACCGGGTCTAATATTCTAGAGGTATGTTTGATGTAGCGCATTCCCTGCTGTTATTAACAGACACGGTAGCCCCGGAGCTTAGAGTTGTCGTAATGGGAGGGTTCGTTAGCTGTGCTAAGGACTGCTACTAATAAAAGCAGGAGCAATAACAAGCGTCCACCAAGCTGTGTGAGAACAAGAAGGTGTGATTAAAAAAAACGTCCGGGAACATGGGGTGTGACTCGTAACGCGTGGGGTGATTATTAGTCGGAACCCAGATTGCCTTTTCACGCCCACGTATTATCGGCAGCGCGGAGACATCAAGAATCTCCACGCTGCTGGCGCACCCTAGATATACACTATATATAGCTGTTTTGCAGGTACATCGTTCGGGTTGTATTTAATTGCTGTTCAGAGCAAAAGGCGCCGGAAGGTATCTATTGCGCGCAGGTTCCGCGCATCGTCACACGCAGGTTCGCGCCGCAGGCTAACACTTGCTGTGAATAAATTTCTCGCCGAAAATGGTACTTCTAACGGAAAAAAAGTATTGTTATCGTTGCTGGCGAAACAAACAAATTTGGTGTCTAAACACACTCAGTACAGTAGTTCCCGGCCATCTAGTAAACTGCTGGAAGCGCTTGATATACTGCGACGGTACTCCGCGACCCGCTGTAGGAAGCCTCCGCACCGGCGGCGCTTAGGATCAACACGCCTTCCGACTCATGTCGCCTTCACACAACAGACCCCCGACCCCCAACTACTGCATATTTTCCTGGTTGCCGTTACCTCAGGAACTCAAATGGGGTAAACACTCCCAGGATCGCGCACCGCAAATACCCTTGCCCTAGAATCTCCAGCGGCTTTCATAATCACATGAAACCTTCGTTGCTAGCCGACGCCGTGGCGATGTCGCAATTGCTAGCCAAAACGTCAAGTCCAGTCCCAACCCTTTTTCAGACCTTAGACGCAAGGATTCAGCTCATCGGTTTGCTTGAGCTTCACCAAATAAAATAATAAATGTACAACTCCAAAGTACCCTAAGTGGTGGCCCCTCTACAGTGTCAGTTTCCTGCTCTAATACAGAGGGTGCTTCCACGAACTAGACGTGGTATTTTAGTCCAGGCGCAAAGTCTTAAATTATGTGTCTTCACCAGCACCGCCAGCACAGATTATCAAAATATGGTTTCTCACGGTTCTCGGTACCCACGCTCCGGAGCAATCTCGTTTCTTAAACGAGATTGGCGGTATTAACTGCCGTTTCGTATCGCAGAGCCTTTCATGTGATTTCGCCCAGTTTGAGCTCTGTTTCCTCAGCACTCCATTTAGTTATAATGTTTAACAGCCTGAGTTTCTTGACAGAGTTTTCAGTGCGGTGCGGACAACCACCATAGAGCCCGATGCGAAATAGCCTGGCACAGAGGAGCTTAATTACTAGTGTCGGCAGCCGGTGCTGTGCCGGGATTTGCGGGCCTGCCTGATACCGCGCTATAGAGTGGTCATTACTGTCATAATATGTGTTTTGTTCTTGAAAGCTCATGACTTCCACAGCCGTAAGGTATTGTCCCTTTTGTTAAAACGTGCCGTATGCTTTCCGTTCACAGAAGTCATTCGCCCTTTTCTGAACCCGGGTGTGATGCTTTCAAAACCAACAACAGCGTGAAATAAAAACCAACACCAATTATCTCATGACGAGATCTGTCACCACTAACAACGTGAACCTAAACACCGCCTAGCTTTTCTTGTTTCCCATCATCTGATAGGATCCTGCACCATTGGTGCGGTAGCTCCCGTCCTTGCGGTTTTTAAACATGCCTACTAAGCCCGTCCCCCCACCGGTAATAAGAAGAAATACAAAAATGGTTGCGGTCTCCAACCTTGAAACGATATACCCCTCAAAAAAGGCGTTATAGTTCGCGTGCGCAGATTGAATACAAGTTGAACGTCTTAATCTAATCCTCTTACGAGAGATACCAGGTACCTGGTAGCAAAAGTGGTGCGGCGGAACTCTATCCTTCATAAAGGCATACACATCGTAGAACGCTCGCGGTCGGAGTATCACGCGCATCTTGCAAATGATTCGTCCCGCGGTAGGGGATGTACTTTTTGGGGTCAAGCGTTCCTGGCCGGTTGAGTTCCCGAAATAAGGAACTACCGGCTGATATGCTAAATTTACAATTGCGTTTGTTTTAGGACTAGCGGAGAGAAATGCTGATCGTGTTGCGCGAACGAAAACCTTGGAAGTCATGTTTTGGGTAAGATATTGAGCTCCTCATATCAAGGAGCTCAAAAGTTATTGATGCACGCCTACCGTGGGATGACCCAAATATGACTTGCAACTGATTCATCGATCTAACACGTGTAATACTACAGTGTATTTTATTTTTTGACCGAATTGATATGACGTCACAAAACGTTTACTTTCGACCACCGTTTCATATTGTCCGATGCTCTCGTAGCCGCAATATTTTAGCGTTGCTGCGTCAGCTGCAGAAACTTTTTTATGGGGCATAAAGTTTGTCCATCGGTGTCTTTGAACGATCGCGTCCCGTTGGTATGTTTCCAGATGTCTTCCGAATTACGATGTAACCGTTTATTTACCACGTCGTTCTGTGACAGCCCTTGGTTTATCTGGATTGATATTTATTGCCTGGATTGCTTGGCAGCCAGTTCTCCTGGGGCCGCACACCGCAATTTTCACCGGGTATGGAGCGAATTTCGCAGAGGGAAGAAGCAACTGCATCAAAGGCTCTTCCTACACCCAATGTGAGTTCCCTGAAACATTCGTGATGTTGGTGCTTCAAGACGCTCGTATATGCGTGCTATAGTACGCGACAGACGTTAACAATTGATAGCTCATAATGCGAGTATGAGATTTTGCGAGATTTGTAAATTTAGAGCTAAGAACCTGAACTGATATGAAGGAGAAAACAAGCATTAAAATTATGAAGTGTCAGGGGTTTTAGCAGATAAGAAGTTTCCAGTATACAAAGAAGTTTCCAGTATACACTGCAGCCACAAACAACTATTGAAACTGCCCCAGGCACTACCCACGGCCACATCAGACTTTCAACCAAGTTGCCTGTTCTCCGAAACCGCCCTCACAGTTGACTTTTTTAAAGCTTTTTTGAAACACGCTTTCAAGCGTTTCGGAGTGTTTTTGCAAACTGTTTGGAGTCCTTTTTTGAAGCATGTTTATACCATATATCGCAGCACTTGCTTCTACCCGAACCAGAGCGTGCAGTGCCTGCTTGCTGCTCCCGTATGCACACCAGAGGTGTGTAGTGTACTGCACAATCTTGTAGCGCATAGAAATACCTCAACCTGCACTCCATCGTGCCAAAGGAGCCAAAGTATTCACGGTGTTGAGGACCAGCGGTCATTGATCTATTCTATTCCAAGACTCAATTAGAAGAATCTCACGGCACTTGCCGATTTGAAATCCGAAGGAGTTATCCTTGACGGACGTTTCTTGCAACCCAACCCACATGTCATGATCGACCAACACCGTGTTCGCGATTCCAGCTTGGAGAGACCAGCTGCTCCAGACAATCATTTCGAAAACGTGGGATATTAGTGAGACTGGGGTGGCGTGTTGGCCTGTTCACTCGTAATAATCAGGAGCAGACGAAGTATGTGTACGCCTTCCACAGGTGCATATTCAAGCCGCCTAAAGCGTGCGTACAAGTAAGCTAAAATTAGCTGCATACACAACGAAACACAGCGCGGCGATGGTTGCGTCGGGATTTGCAATAGCCGGACAACGCAGAGCAGACGGGGGAGGTATTCAAAGGGGGCGGGCAGAGCGGTCGGGTTGGAGGTTCAGCAGCAGGCCGAAAAATACCGGCAGTCCGTAGCTGGTGGAGATTTGTTTGGGCCCTACGTGCGAAACGTGAATCGTGTTGATTGAGTTTGTCTTCGGGCTACAGCAGAATCAAGTACCAACGTACTTTATGGGGATCTTTGATGGCGGACAACACGAACTTGAATTTCTGCTGTTTCGAAAAGCATCACTGATACATAAATATATTCCATGCCTACCTTTGACTTTTGTGTATCCTAGGGTAACATATGTGTCTTAATCGCTCATCTCATCAATAAACAAAACGGGTCGAGCTGCCTTTGCAAGATATTATTTTGATTGTCAAGAACTTGGTGTTTTGGACACGTTTAGTGAGTAATAACTCGATGTTTATGAATTGGCGTTTTTCACTCTCTCGCGAAATACGAAGCTTTGCTTTAAGCATCTTTTCCGAATAAGACCCGAGGCTGAGAGCAAATAAGAGGTTCTTGGCGTCTGTCGCGACCTGGCGCGCTTGATCAAAGATTTCAACGTGCCCGGGTCGGAATAGGTAGGTTTTGCCCAGTGTTGAGTTGTTATGCTCCATGGGTGTAAGCGCTTATGGGTTGTACCCGGACACCAGTTGTGGGCTGGTTTTCGCGCTCCTCAATTTGCACCATATACGTTGAAAGCAGTTGGCGTATTTTACTCGGGGACGGGCTATTTGGCTGTTGGCGTCAATACGTAGGGTACGGTTGGCTGTTATGTTGCGCTGTGTACTGTATACGAGCCTTTCACATTGAAAACATATCTTGAGTTGGATCATCACTGTAGATGTTAACTTTACGGGACAGTCATGACGTAGTATATCACGTTGCCAAAGGCTACATACTATATATATCGTGTTTCACATCCGTCAGATTGTGTCCCCCTCAAAACGGGTTTTACAGTTTCCGCGCACAGATTGACTAGCATCACGCTGTTGACCCTGGTACTAGCTAGCACTAAGGGAAGCCGCCGACCTAAATCTCTCATGAGGACATGCACACCTAGTAACACGCGCGATCGGAGTATCACACACAGCTTGCAAAGATAGTTCCTGCCAAATTGTTCGATCTCACAGCTGGAGTGTTTTTTTTTCTTGTAAGAATATCCTGTCCTATATCCGAAACGAACGGTACATTTTCGTCGGTTCATGATGCTGCTAAGAAGTCGAACCTGCAGCGAGTGTTTGTTGCATCAACGCCACGACGGCTTTCAGTGATTTGAAATCACCGTACCTGCTTTGTTACATAACGCATGACTTGACGTCGAGAACGGCAACGACTTGATTCAGCGTTAAATAACCCTGACGTATCGAATGCCTCTCGAAAAGGCCTTGTGTTTCTTTGCGTAACGCAAGCAACACCCTCTTCCATTTACTCGTGTTCAGGGGTCGGCATATGTTAAACGTTGACCCTTCTGTTTGCCCCGCCTTGCTCTCAACAGCGTGGTGCAGCCACACTCGATCTAGGAAATAACCAGGAAGGCCATCAGGAACAGCCCGGGGCTGCGTCGACGGACTGGGTGGAGAAACCCATAACTGCGGAGGAAATGCAAAGACAAGCGCTTAAAGCTCTCCAGTTCGCAGTTGTGTCCGGCTTCATCGAACGTGCCACAAGCACCGAGGCTTCGTGCTTGAGCCTGTGCAACACTTGCCGCAAACATATCCCTGTGAAATTCCTAAGGGTAGGCTGTGGTGCGCCACCGGCGATAGAGGATATGATTTTTCCTGCCTCCTCGCAGCAAGCGGACGATCCTGACTCGTCTAGAGTGTCCCCCTATAAAAGGGTGCTGAAACTGCAGTGGTTGTTGGGTAAGTCAGCTAGTTTCGGTTGGTTTGAAGAGAAGGATGCGCATAGACAAGCTCCGGAAGCCCGCCGTCACGGCGACCTTGTGACTACCGAAAATATCGATATGAGCAAACTCCGATGGCCAGACGTCACCAGAGAAATTTCCCTCTGCTTTTAAAGCCTCAGCATCGATATCGTTACGTGGCCAGAGGGTCTTGAAATTCTTCGGTTTGGACACCCGACGTTGTCTTCCGCAGTCAACTACAGGTACCCAGGTATTTTCAACATGCCTCTTGATGGGTTGAAGTTCCCCCCCGGGATACGGGAATATATTTCGGCGTTAGCTTGAACGAACCTATCGAGGGTATAGCGTCGCCCGCGTGTTTGGAGCGGCTGTCCTTGCCTGGTTTCAATTAGTCTAATGGGGGAGTGCAGTGGCCGGCGGGATTGAAATCGCTGGAGTTCGTGTCACCCTCAAATATTGGGGTGTGGAAATACGGCGAAACGGATCGAGATTTCATGGAAGACAACTCCTACGGCGGCCCTGAAGAGCGGGGGCGGGGTTGTTTTAACCAGCCTCTCGGCACGACACTACCGGCATCTCAAGAACGTCTATGGCTTTCGAACGCGTTCGACCAACCCCTGGATGACGTTGCCTGGCCAAGCGGGATCGTCATTTTGGGCCTTGCTTTCGATTCACCCAGATACCGTTGGGCAGAGACTATCACATGGCCGTCGCAACTTCGTGATCTGTTTCTGCTCACCGAACCCGGAAGGGGGATGATTTGCCCTCTAGGCGTCAAGGTTACCCCTTCGCAAACACAATTTGCCCAGGTATGGTAGAACCCTCGGTAGCAGCAAGGTCGTTTTAGTATATTGTCGTCTCTTTACCCCTTTCTCGCAGCGGAAAACATGTCTGTCGCACAAGTATTGTTGCATGTGTCGCGGGATTTGGACAACGTCTAGCGGGCTTGTGCAAATACAGCGCTAGTTTGTAGGGGGGCATTCCGTTCCTTGACGCTATCCCCGCTTAATCGACTGGGGGCGGGTGTGGCTTCAGGGATACTGTGTAAAATGTGGCAAAACAGGTAATGCTGTTTCAAGGAAAATCAACGACACTCGACAGGTAAATCGTAGACTAGCACAAGCAGTGGAACATCAAGAGAAGGCCTGGCCAATGTAGCACCTGGAAGTTCACCTAGCGGATCCGGCTGCCTGGGACTCTGTTCCTCCATATAAAACATTTCGCTAAGGGGCCTGCTCGGTCAACGAGACACAATTGTTCTCTTTGATAGACCACGACGCAGCGTTTATAAGGGTTTCATTAAATCAGTCGGTGGGGTCGATCTTTGGTCATATAATGTTGACAGGAAACATTTACAAGCATCGTAGGGAACCATGCGCGGCTTCGATGTTCGTCTTCTTGGTTCCAACATTTTCCTTCAATCGTGTCACATGTTGCCGTTAAACCAATACTGAGCGGAAATGCGACTTCATCGATAAACAGCGAGCCGGTTGGTTCTGCGCGGTTCGTTTAGGGCTTTGCTTGAATAGGCCGAGCATAGTAAAGGGTCAAACAAAAACATCGATACTCGTTAGGTCCGGGTGTTCAGGTGAGTCTCGATTGGACGTGTTTAGTATTTCGTATTTCGGGTCGTCATAGTATCTGGTTTATGCACGTCTACTGCTGTCACTGTTGGTAGCGTAACGAATACTTTGGATTGCGGCATCATGCTGCAAGTTACAAGTGACTAAATGATTAACGCCTGCAACGCAACACGCATTTTGCACGAGAGGTGGTGAAGCGCAGAAACAAGGTTGCGAACCTCGCCCCCGTAGCCCAGCCTTGGCCGGGTCATTCCGTTTTACCATTTTAATCCTGCAGTAGAATCAGCGGGTAATGTATGACAAGTTTTTGTTTCATGGCCACCGTAAAAATCGTGTTATAGCGATCCCGGGCGGGAAATGGGATGACCTGGTATATAATTTACATAAATAGGATGTATTATAGTGCGTCACCGTATTAAGATATCGGGTGGTAGATGTGGTTTTTGGTCCTCGAAATTGACAAACATTTGGTTCCTATGATGGCATTAGGTGTGGTGCGTTTAAGCCGCGACATTAAACGCAACTGGTATGTATTAAGTTCGGATCTGATACGTGTGAACGCTGACTTCCGACTTCACTTTCAAGTTGTTGTTTTGGCGGATTTTCGACTTGCTGCAGACAAGTATGGTGTCGTATACCACGTTTGACTTCTTTAATTTTTCCTTCGGATATTCCTTTCCTCCAAAATAAATGGCTCCTGTCCTGTTACCACGGACCAAAGTATGCGAGCTGATGTGAAAACAACAAGACGGTTTGGCAAATGATGGGTTTATCGCTTGGGTAGTATTTATCATGTGGTCTAATCTGGGGCTGGTGGGCGCTATTCAGTCATTACTAGGTCGTCTTTGCTCCACACGTGGACACGTATTTGTTTGCTGATGGCATGTGAACAGTTCACCAAGGCCAGAGTTCACGGATTTATCTACATTTATTTGTTTTGAGCAGTATTAAATAGTTAGTTGATGGTTGAAGTGTATGCGTCATACGAAAAGTTGGCTGAATATGAAAACCAAACAAGTGCGAGTGCATCCGCAGACGAGACACGTCGTGTGCAATAGTAGCTTCACGATACCAAGGGACCTGAGTGTCGTTTCGGACGATGCTTACACTGTACAGACCTTGTCATATCGAACTGCATACTACTTTAGTACCAGGTATCATATCAGATGGTAGCATATACCCGTTTACTGCCTAAAACAAAACGACAGGAGTATTAGTTTACCCTACCAAGCAAGATGGGAAATGCACGTACAAAGATACTTCACACATCAGACGGTATCTCGCATACCCATGAACGCTCGATCTCATCGCCAGGACTCTCGACTTCCGCTCCCGACTTCCTGCACGAACGGTCAAACACCCTCACCTTCTTCACTCAGTCTATAAAAAGAGAAACTGCACCAACCTTGCGTTAACGCACTGCATACTACTGTTGTACAAGGTATCATGTTAAATCACACAATACCCGTTAACCGCCAAAACAAACCAGACAGTTAAATTGACTACCTTACCAAGATTGGACTTCCAAGTACAACGATACTAAACTAGATCGCATATACCCATGAACGCTGGACCTCATCGCCAGAACTCTGGGCTTCTGCCCCCGACTATCCCCACCTCCCACATGAGCGATCAACGATCCTCACTGATTCGAGGCGCTCTACTAATTTCTCGAACTGCACACTATCGTTGCATCAGGTATCACATCAGGTCGTACCGTGCTCGTTTACTGCCTGTGCAAAAACGGCAGTTTCAGTTTGCCCTACCGAGATAGGAAATCCAACTAAAAAGATACTAAGAGTCATCCAACCGTAGGGGACGCTTTCTATGAATAAGGTAGCATTTTCGGCGTTTATATTTTCTGGATAACGGCGCTTCTTACCCCAAAACGAATGCCATTCTATTTTTGCAATCGTTTTTTCCGTGTAGATGGCCCACGGGTTTGTTCAACGGTCGGAATGCCATTCTATTTTTGCAATCGTTTTTTTTCCGTGTAGATGGGCCACGGGTTTGTTCATCGGATTGCATGTTCAGTTTTCTCAAACATCAGCTTCTCGGTGAGGGTATCGAGGCCCTTAAGTGAGGACCTCCGGAAACCAAAGGGTGAACTTCTATCATCGTAAAATGTGTCAGGGGTACACCTATTTGTCCCTGTGTGCCTACCATGAGCTCAATATCTGACCCGAAACATCTCTTTAAAGACGTTCGTTCGCGCAAACCAGCCAACATTACTATGCGCTAGTCCTTAAGCTATATACTCGAAAAGTTTATTATACTAATCGGTAGTTCTTCACTCGAGGAGCTCAGCTGGTCAGAAACGCCTGGCCCGAAAACGTGCAAGACCCACCTTTGAATGACTCCCGAACACACCATTAATAGACGGTATATAGCATACCCATGGACGCTGGACCTCGTAGCAAGGACTCTCGGCTTCTGCCCCCGAGCCCCCCGACCCCCCTCACGAGCGGCCAACGATCGGCACTGCCTCCACTCCATCCATGACACGAGGCACTGTAATAAGGTTGCGCACTTGCACTGCGTACTACGGTTGTACCAGGTGTCATATCAGCTCGTTCCAGACCCCTTTACTGCCTCAACAACAACGACAGAGTTACAGTTTACCCTACAACGATACTATCAATAATCACACCAGGCGGTAGATCGTATAGCCATGGACACTGGACGTCACCGCCAGGACTCTCGGCTTCTGCCGGGGCCCCCTCTCAAGCGGTCAACGATCCTCACTGCCTCCGCTCCATCCATGGTATGTGGGACTGTACAAACCACGTGTACTCGATTTACATGCTGATGTTGTACCCGGTATCGTATCAACTCGTACGATACCCATTCACTGCCTAAACACAAAACACCGTTACAAAGTACCATACCAACAATATAGGAAATTCAAGGATATCAAACACCCCAGACGGTAGATCGCACAACCATGGACACTGGGCCTCAACGCCAGGACACTCTGCTTCTGCCCCCGAGCCGAGCCGCCCCACCTCCCTCATGAGCGGCCTACCATCCTCGCTCCGACCACCCCATCTATGATTAAAGCCACTGTACTTACCTAGTGTACTTCAACTGCACACTGCTGTTGTACACGGCATCATATCAGATCGGACCATACCCTATCACTGCCTAAACTAAACGACAGAGTTACAGGTTAGCTTGCCAGGATGGGAAACCAAAGTACATCGATACTGAACACACTGGACGGTAGATCGCATACCCATGGAGACTTGACCTCACCACGAGAACTGTCGGCTTCTACCTCACCTCCCTCACGAATGGTCAGCGATCCTTACTGCCTTCTCTACATCTATGATACGAGGCATTGTACTAGCATGGTGTACTCGAACTGCATAGTGCTGCTGTACCAGGTATCATATCAGACCGCGCCATGTCCGTTCACTATCTAAACAAAACGGGAGTTAGTTAAAGAATACCCTACCAACGTATGACATCAAAGTACAACAATACGAAACACACCCGAGGGTGGATCGCATACCTATCTATTATGGACGCTGGACCCCATCACCAGGACTCTCGGCTTTTTTTGCCTCCGAGCCCCCCCACCTCCCTCACGAGCGGTCAACAATCCTCACTGCTTCCACTCCATGTACGATACGGGGCACTCTACTAACCTTTTGTACTCGAACTGCATAGTGCTGTTGTGGCGGTGCCAGGTATCATATCAGATCGTACCATTCCCGTTTACTGCCTAAACAAAAACGATAGTTACTGTTTACCCTACCAAGACATGAAATCCAACTACCAATATCTTAAACACACCAAACCGCAAATCGCATACCCATGGACGGTGGACCTCATAGCTGGGACGCTCGGCTTCTGTCCCCGAGCCCTCCGACCCCCTTCGCGAGCGGTGAAGGATCCTCACCGCCTCCACTCCAGCCATGGTACGAGGCACTGTGCTAACTGTGTGTACTCGAACTGCATACTACTGTCGTACCAGGTATCATATCAAATCGTACCAGACCCCTTCGCTGCCTAACCAAAAACGGCAGTTACAGTTGACCGTATCAAGATATCAAACCCAAGTATAAAGATACTAAACACACCAGAAAGTAAATCGTATACCCATGAATGCTACAGTAGACCTCATCGCCAGGACTCTCTGCTTCTGCACCCGAGCCCCACGACCTCCCCCACGAGCGGTCAACGATCCCCACTGCCTCCACTCAGTTTATAATACGAGGCACTGTACGAGTACCAACCTTGTGTACTCGAACTGAACACTACTACTGCTGTGGGACCGGGTGTTTTAACAGATCCTTTCAAACCTCTTCGGCGCCTAAACAAACACGACCGTTACAGTTTACCCTGCCAAGACATGACATTCAAGCACATACATACGAAGCACACGAGACGGTAAATCGCATACCCCTGAACGCTGGACCTCATCGCCAGGACTCTCGGCTTCTACTCCCGAGCCCCCCGACCTCGCTCACGAGCGGTCAGCGATGCTCACTGCCCCCACTCCATGTACTGGCACTGTACTAACCTTTAGTAGTCGAACTGCACAACTCGACTGTTGTTGTTTTACCAGGTATCGTATCAGATCGTGCCATACCCGTTCACGGCATGAACAAAAACGACAATTACTATTTTTTTACTGTACCAGGATAGGACATCCAAGCACAAAGATAATGAATACACCAGACTGTAGAATGCACACCCATGGACGCTAGATCTTATCGCCAGGACTCTTGGTTTCTGCCCCCGAGCCCCCAGACTACCGTCACGAGCGGTCAATAAGCCTCACCGCCTCCACTCCATCCAAGATACGTGGCATTTCACTAACCTTGGATACTCGAACTGCCTACTACTGTTGTACCAGGTATCATATCAGATCGTACCATACCCGTTCACTCCTCAAACAAAACTGACAGTTACAGTTTACCCCACCAAGATATTATACAAACTCCGAACACGGAGATGCTAAACACACCAGACGGTAGATCGCATACCCTTGGGGAAGGATTTATTACTTAAACGGTTATAACCCGTGTGTATGACAGCTCAGACGGTTACATCCTTGTCTGGTGTTTAAATAAACAGACAGTAAGCACAGCTGTCTTCTGTGTATGTACTGTAGGTCGAACGTGTATAACTAGCCGTGTATTCATCAAGGCGGTCCTAATGACGAGATTCAGCCTCGACGGTTGTTACTGTAGTAGGGTTAATGTTGCGTTTTACTATTACGGGGGACCATAGTAAATAGGACCAAATATTGTTAGTAAAAATAGGGAAATATATTGGTTTTTGTGTGTGCCGTAGGTCCTGTTTACTATGGTCCCCAGTAATACTGCTCTCACGAACGTCTGGGGTGCCGTTTCCGTGACGTGCTTCACAGGGTATAATAACAGATTCTGAATGGAGTCGATTGATTTCAACCGGTAATTCCTGCTTCTTATTACGCGGGACCATAGTAAATAGGACCACAAATTGTTAGTAAAAATAGAGAAATGTATAGGTTTTTGTGTGTACCGTAGGTCCTAGTAAATAGGACCACAAATTGTTAGTAAAAATAGAGAAATGTATAGGTTTTTGTGTGTACCGTAGGTCCTATTTACTATGGTCCCCCGTAATAATGGCGAATGCTTCCCAAAGGACACTGCACGCGCATGTTGTACGGTAGCACGCGACACCATGCTACAGAAGAAGTCTACGGAGACCGAGTCCTTTTTTACTCATATATCGCCTGTTTGGCTGTCGTAAGGCCCTTCGCTCTGGTATGTTTATCTGAGATATCACAACTCCTCCAGGAGGAACAAGTGTTTCTGTTTTTAACTGTCTGGATGAAAGGCAATGGGCAAAGTCTATAGTTGAGGAGTCATTCACTTTATGTCGCCTATTATCGGTGCGCGGGATTAATTAATATAATTACCACAATACACTACCAGGTATTTAAAGTAAGGATCAAAACCAGTATCTTTGCCCCACTGACGGAGTTTCTACATGTTTAATGTTAGGGACCGTCCGAACGAAAACGAAGGGGTATGAAGTTGAGAATGGAAGAATTATAAAGGACAACGACGCTAGGGGACTCATGGACCCTTGACAAAAAGTGCCGAAGGCGAATCCAGGATACCATAACCCGATAAATGCTAATACAGGTGAGTGCAGACCACTATACCTAATACAATTTGATAAATACGACCCAAAAAGCCTCGGGCGTTGCCTAGTGATACTATGTCGGTGCGTTTTCTTGCAAGCACTGTGGCGCCACGAAAATGCTCTAAACTGCTGTACATGGCGGCGGTCGCACATTTGGGCCTCGCATACTTGATGGTACAGTTGGGTCTAGCATACCGATGGTTTGCTCTTAAAATGGAAACTTCGGGTTGTGCGTTTACTTACCAGGATTGCGCCGCGATAATGCTCCTAACTGTTCTACGTAGTGGTGGCCACACGCATCGCGCCCAGCATAGTCTACCTCATTAGTGCACCAAATGGTTCATGCATTGTGATCCAGTGAAGCTTACCAGTTTTTCGAGGAGCCTTTCCATTGGTCAACTACTGATATTCCAGAGCAGGGGCGCAGGTAAATTAGCACCAACCGCTTGTTAACGCGATGTCCCGCACGTTGAAGCGGCTAGGAATTTGACATCATAGTGGCGAGTGGCGAACCGTTCACCGCAGACCGAAATCTGCGGATAGACATTGTCGTCAGGAGAGGAGGTCCCCGCGACGCCCCTAACAGGGAGTATAGGGACAAGTCCACCCTGCTGGACGTCACGAATGCTGACCCTCAAGCACAGACACACCTGCGAGGAGGCAGTGCTGATCACGATGGATCAGCTGCCTCTACCTCCGAGGCGCGCAAGCACCAACACTACGCTCGTCCGGGACATGTGTCCTTTGACAAACGGAGCCATCAACTTGCTACTTTAGTGGAATGTTTTGGGCGTCTTGGGGGAGAGGGAAGTAAGTTCATCGACCAGCTGGCAGCTAACGTCGTGGGGGGGGGGGATGCTGGGTCGAGAGGAAGGAGAGGGGTGGTGAAGGAACGCCTGCTTTAAATTATCTCGGTGACTACACACGTCGCCATTTCGATGAGGGTGTCG
>JBBMKB010003787.1:0-17753 GCA_037833945.1 Alaria marginata | reverse complement strand
GCTCATCCCACCACAAAAAAATACACACACGCCCACACACATCACCCAGGTACCACACAGCAGTATACCCTACAGCAGCATTTCTAGCCCCCCCCGCCAGCAGCGTGTATCATACGATGGCAGCAGCGCGCGGTATCGATGACATTTTATCAGTACACGAGTACGATTACTCCGTGGCTGTGGCAGCTCTCTGCTGAGTGCACCGCCACAAACATAGCTTTGACAGCTGTCGGCTTAGTCCAACGCTTCCTTCCTTTGTTCATCGGGGCCGTCTGTACGCGCTGTGTTCCAATACAGGCGCGCTGTTTTTAGTGGAAAGAGGAAATTAAAATTGGAAGCGCGATGCAACGCAGAGCAATCTATTCAACACTACCCAGCGTTTCAACTTGTAGCTGAACACCCTGGGAAGAAAGAGCATGGACACGGCCGAGAGAATAGGCACCGTCGATGCAGAGGAAGCAGACATAGCAGCGCCGGTTACTGCTCAGGTTTTGTTGCAGCGTCTCTGCTACAAGAGCTCCAGCGACGCTGGAAGCGGTGGGCACGACGTGTGGTTTGCTGCTGCGGCCGTGCTTTCGGAGATGGGTCGACGCTTGGCACGGCATTGGCTCGAGAGCACTAGCGTTCCAAGGAGCACCAACGGTGAGTGCGACGCTACTGGGTCGAATATGCAGTGACACTATCGCCTGCGGCGTGGGACTATTTGTGTTTCGGTATGGCCGGTATGGCCCGAAAGGCCTCGACATACTTCAAAGCTTGTACCCTGACGCTGGTATGTAACATGTAAATTACGATGCGTTGACTCGCAGCAAGTCTGCTCAGTTCGGGTTATGATTCGATTCAACTCCGTTGTTCGTACGTGTACAAAACCGGCGTGTACTCCACAGGCCTTGCAGGAGAGCGGCACATGCGGCTTCTGTGGTGTAGCGGGTGTGGGGGTCTGCAAGACATGGGTATATGTGGGAAAAACGCGCCAAGCGCGGTCTCCAGCTGCACGTTCGGTCCAAGGTGGGACGAGCGAAAGTCCTCCGACATGCTCAGCCTGAAAACGGCGTCCAAGGGTGGCAAGCATTCGCCGTGCACTAACGTGCCCCTCAAGAGCTGTTTTTGCCAAGATGGCCGTTGGGTACGGAAGTACTCTATGGCCCACCACGTGCGGACGGAACACGCCGTGGCCGTCGCCGTGAGGTCCACCCATGCCGTGGCTTTAGAATTCCGAGCCAAGTCCTACGTGAGCGAGTCAGAGAAAGTAGCCGTGAAGGAGAGGATGCAGTCAATCAGGCCACGAAAGCGCCCCAAGAAAGGAACCAGCGTGACGGTTCTGCCACGCAAAATATCGGGTCGAACGGGAGGAAGCGGAGGAAGGGGAACCCGACAGCAAGCAAGCGGTGTTCCTGTCGACATCGATGGGTCCGACGACGAGGAGGAGGAAGAGGAGGAGGAGGAGAAGAATGAGGAGGACGACGAAGAGGTGGAGAATGAGGAGGACGACGAAGAGGTGGAGGAGGAGGAGGGCGACGAAGAGGAGGAGGAGGAGGGCGACGAAGAGGAGGACGAGGGGGGTGACGAGTAAGTAGGAGGAGGGCGACGACGAGGACGAGGTAGAGCATGGGGAAGACGAGGAGGAGGACGGGGAAGACGAGGAGGAGGATGGGGAAGACGAGGAGGAGGATGGGGAAGACGAGGAGGAAGAGGACGAAAGGGGGAGGGGGGGGGCAAGTTACCTGTACGGGGCTCGGACCGTCATTCTGGAGACGGTGCCAAGTGTTAGTAGATAGGAAAAAAAGCCAAGAGTGCCTCGTACATGCAGTACGCCGTGTGCGTTCGGAGAAAATAAAACAACAAAAAACGAAATGTCGCCACAAGGTCACCACAATCCGGAAAGTGCGGCCGACACAAGACGGCGTGCGGCGAAACAAACTCCACGAGTTAGCGTATCCTAGTCCGCTCCTGTAGACCTCAGGTTTATGGAAACTGGCCGCGTAAGCTCTTGCAGTCGGTGGTATAAGCTGCCGACAGACACTGCACAACAGACAGACATGCAGACTAGACACATAATGGAAGCCTGTACACCCCACCATGGAAAAAAGGCCTTTTTTCCTTGCAAGGCAAAACACGTCGTCATTCTGTTTCTCTCCTCCGTTCTTGCCATATTGTAAAGGCCATCATAATGTGGCAATTAAGCGGGTTCTGCGTTGCCGTTGTGTGCTGTGTGATTGGTTAGATGAAGTCTGTTGAACGATCCAAATCGGGCGTCGACGAACGCCTGGGGACCCGCTATTGCCGAGTCCTGAAACCCTGTTCCCTGTACATTCGTACACCAAGCATGCCTTTTCCATACTACTACGTCATCATTTATAAATATTCCCAATCCAAGGCCTTTACAGACCTTCCAGGTCAATACGGTGTTGCGCATGAAGTCACGAGCACACTGTCGTACGCGCTGGGACAAGTGTCACATTGTCAACAGAACACCTAAAAATTGGACACTAATAATGCCAGGTTCTCCGTCGCTCTACACGAGGGTGCAGCGGTAAACGGGGAAATCTCGATACCCGCACTCCCGGCGAGCCCAGATGTACAGCCAGCAAGTTGGGGGCGGAAGAAGGAAGACCACGGGCCGAATAATAAAGCAGGACTGCCCCCATCGATCAACATTGTGCCTATTGCTGGGAACCAATCTGCTGTGGGTTGCTTCAGCGAAAAAAACAAGCTTGATGTACTTCAAACCGTACCGTGTTCATGATGCAACGCCTTAAGAAATGTATCACAGCTCTACAAACGGCCTAGCACGGTTCTTCGACGGTTCGCTGACTGTTTAGCTTGCCGACGCTGCAACTACCGTACGTACAACTCGCCGAGAGAGGTTCGGGGAGCCTTTGCTTGCACGAATACACTCGTGAACGTTTACAACAGTCGTAGTCTAGAGTTACAGTCAGTAGGAGACATAGCGGGCAATATAAATCGCACCCGCGAGCTGATGGCTGACCGGCATCCTAATACTATCGCGAGCGCCAAACAAAGTAAACCATCTATACATACGACACACAAACTAAACTACAACTACGCACAACATAACTTGTAGTACTATTTGGCGCTCAACAATCCAATTTCGTTAGCGCTCAACAATCCAATTTCGTTAGTGCCACACAAACTAAAAACCCCTTCGAACTATATAATTACATAGACACAAACCACTTTCTAACGACTAGCTTGGATATACATCACCGCACGCGTGCAGTTGTGATGCACACCGGGCGGCGTATAAACCAAACAGTACGACTGCTGGGGCCAGCAAAAAATGCGAACTGTTGGTGCTCCGTGAGGTTTCTCGTCCAGTATTGGGCCGACCGTCTGACAGCATGCAAGACGAGCACGATCTATCTATAATAGCTGCGTCGGCCTGCCAAGACCATCTTCTTCGAATTTTATACCTAAACTATAATACCTGGCAAACTGCAACATGTGCTGTGAATGCCACGCGGAACAAGCCACCCCATTCACATCAAGTCTATTTCGAGGCCACTGGTATTGGTATCCAACATTGTGTGGGTAACGTCTAGCCAATATTCAACGCCGATGCTTTCATCGTCTGGCTCGCCCTCCGTCGTCGAACGACCCGTACTAAGCTCATACAACAATAACTCTCCTGCTGCGTGGGCTTCCAATTCCGGAGTGCTTCCAGGATTGCTCTGGTCGTCCTCAAAGCGGCAAACGTCCGAGTCGACCAACGGATCCGACCCAACCGTCCGCAACAGAGACGTGGTGCATGTCGGCTCTTGCGGTTGCGCAAGCGCAGCCGGTCGCCCATCCGTCCACAGGCTTTCCATGCACCCAGCGGATTCTTTGCCAGAGACCCGCTCGGGCTTCCGGTATGATATCGACCCATCTTCGGTCGTATCCCTGCCTTGCGCATGGACAGCAGAGATCCCCTCGGCCCCCTCCCGGAAGTCAATGGGTGAAGCCCCCCCCCGCTGTCCCTGTCCGTGCACTGGTGCGTTACGTAGCTCCTTCTCTTGCACCTCGACGAAGCGCTCTTGGGGTGGAGAGCAAGAAGAGACGCCATCGTGTCCTATATTGACCATGCGTTCGATCAACCTGCCGACCACGATAGGTGAAAGCGTGGGGGGTTTGCGAATCGCTCTCATAGTTCTTGCTTGAGTAAATGCTCACAAACCAAGGAGTTAAGATGGCGCCTTCCACCTGTTATACATACCAGGTACAGGATAGTCGCACGTCTAGTAATAACACAGCAGGATATGCAGCTGAGCGCTGTAGGTATGCTTCAGAGTTATGAATCTACCGACAGAACACGTTCTAATTGAAGTGGTCGATCGTCTAGGGTTTGGTTAGCTCGCCAGATACTATCGCCTATTGTGTCAAAAGCACAAAACCAGCTTTTGACGATGAATAGGCATGAATGCAATGTTCGAACATATCTGCCATTCGACCTCCTCAGCGATATATTACGGTACGTAAGGAAAACAACAAATCCCTACCTGCAATTGTAGTTGTCGCAATAGGCAGATACCCCTTGCCACTCCTCAAAAGGAGGGATCGCCTGAGTGCCAGGACGGAGTGCGGAGTTGTAGGCTTCTCTCATCTGTTCGTAAATCGCTTGAGCTCTTGGACCGTCGATGACTGCCAGGTATCCCATGAGCATGTGCGTGATGTGTGACCTATTCGAAGGGGTCGGATTGGGGCAATATGGTACGTTCCGCGTTGGTTATATTTGCGCATGAAACATTCTGAGTACGCACGTGAAGCACTTTTATCTCGGCTTATCAAGCGGTATGTTAAGGCATGTGTAACGAACTGCGCATAAAACCGAACCCACTCTGTGGTGAAACACGGCCTGAACACACAACGGCTTGTCAAGTCCATTGTCGGCAGTATGTGCATGCCCACGATAAGCCCCCCCACCAAAAAAAACATTAGCATAATTTAGGTGATGAACTGAGTTTGACTATTTAAAGGGCTTTCATGGCAATCCCTATGGCTCCCATGGCGCGCTATGGCAGTGCGATGGGATTCCATGGCACTGTAATGGTACTGCCATGGTAACCAACGGAGATCCCTGAAACGTATCGTCGTATTGCCATGACAATGCCATGCCAGCCCACGACATTGCATAGGCGTTCATGGATTTTCACGAGTTTTCATGGGCCTTCATGGCGCTAAATTCCATGGCATACCATGAAAATGTCGTGCAGTTGCCCTGCTATGGTACTCCCATGGGTGTCACTAACCCCCCCCTTCGGTCTATCTTTGACCCTATCATTAATCCTAGCATAGTGTATAGTTTTTGATGGGACTGCCGCGGAGGCCGTTGAAAGTTCATGGCAGTGATATCTTCTTGTCATGACAGCCGCATGGCAGTCTATACAGGCCCATGGCAGTGCCATGATCAACCTTCCAAAAGGCAACAGCGGTTCTATGGGAACGCGACCGATTCCCATGGAAGTGCTTAGAAGCCGCACGAAAGGCAGTGGCTATCCACGATGGTGCCATGGCAGTGCGTTGTTGACGACGAATAGCAATGTCACGACCACGGTGGTCTATGGCGGTGGCAATGCGTGATAGTTCGTGAAGAAGCACAGCTAGGGCAGCCCATGCCAGTGTCAACGTATGGCGTGCCATGGCGCGTGCCGTGTTACCATGGAAAAAGTGTCAACTGATTGGAGGTTTTACCACGACGACCGCCGGCAACAACGTGCCACGCCGATTCATAGGCAGTAGTACCATGGAAGACGACAGTGGCATAGATACAATACTGTGGCGACCTGTATGATTTGATTTATTCATGGCGTGCCATGGCACCGCCATGAGCTTCCATGGCAATACCATATGAGACATTACCCTTGATGAGCGTTCATGGGCTTGCACGAACCCTTATGGTCTTTCATGGCCTTACTATGGGTGTTGATGGCACCGACGGCCACGGAATGCCTTGAAATGTCTCAAGGCCCCATGGGACTGCCATATAACTGACATGGCCGTTCTATGGCTATCCCGACTATAACCCTCACCCTAATCCCATAGCCCATGGCGGTCTACCCAAGTGAAATGCAATGTGTTTCACGGTCGGAGCCATGGGAGTGTCATGGATATTGAAGGCAGTGCCATGGATCTTGAAAGCAGTGTCATGGTACTGTAGTGCCAGCCCACGGCCATGGCAGGCGACGGTGCCATATCAATGCCTCCATGGAAACGTCAAATAACGTTAGTATGAAAAACGTAGCCGACAGCTGCCGACGTATAGTGGACTAACTGAAGGTTGTCCCACCGATCGCCCGCCGCCGATCGCCCGCAATAAGAACAATAATAACACCGCCAGATCTCCGGCGGGGAAACCAAAACCGGAATACATATCGAAGCAAACAAAATGGATGCACGAGTACGGTACCTGTACACATGGGCAATTTCCAAAGCCATGAAAGTTACACCGCGTATAATACTCGTATTCTCGTTCTCCATGCATCGTTGCTAAACGGCCAAGGTTGCGACTATCGCGACTAAATTGATGACCGTGTTAAAGCGGTGGCTACGGGCCAGCCTCTACACCTTACACCTTAGATGTATCTACGACTTCAGCATAAGCAGCCCGCCTTTAGTAGAGTAAGATCCTCTGTGCAGCAGGAAAAATGTTTATATAATGAATACGTTGTTTTTACGGCATTCAACGTCCACGAAGGAGTATGTCACCTCCAAGAGGGAAATCGCTCATCCCTCCGGGCTGCGCAGTATGTGGCAAACGGGTAACACTGTAGCGCCCTTCTGGCTCCAGCGTTATGATATTTCTGGTATTCTTGTGTGGGGACGAAGGAACGGGGCCAATTGAAAAGGCTTATATAGTACAGCACGGGTCTCCCGATAAGGCGGTCTGAATAAGGCGGTATCCCGGTACAAGGCGGTCAAGATCGCTTGGCGCCACTGGGGAATTGCACTCATAACCTGGAATGAACAAGGAGGCTTCCCTCAACAAGGCTGTGATATTGCTCTGGTACACCACCACTTTATTCAGGGACCCTTACGGCAGCCTTATGCGGGTACTGTACTACTTACGACCGCTGTTCACATTATGATTTTGTTTCGGTTGGCGCACATTATACGTTGGCTCTACGTTCGATCCCAGGGAAAATATGATGCCCATCAGCAGCAGCAATGCCTGCTGTTCCACCTCTCGCTTGAAGCAGGCTGCCTTCACGAAAGGGGAGCTTCGCCTTCAGGGGGATGCTTCTCTGCATATACAGTATGCCCACACCTTGGACATGATAAATTCGGTGGTCAGCGAGCGTGTTCGGTTGCTTCAATTGAAAAAGCTTGACCCCGCACATTCGTGCACGGCACACGGCACGAGTTGTTCTGTGAAAATCAGTTGACTGGGCTAGATATTCTACACGTAACTTAACATGCAGTACATTTTGTTGTTTACAGTTTCTTTAATGTTCTATACAGCTGTAGAGAGCGGATAACAATTTTATGTCCATCCACTGGTTGATCAACCATTTTCAGTTCCCGCCGACCTCTGCACCTCTACTTGTTGCAGACCTTTCATATGGTCGTTTTGAAAATTTAAAGAGCAGACTCAAGATACTTTTCATGGAATACTTCACCCACGCCACTGCGCAAAGAAGCCATCACGCCTTTCACGATGGTTTTCTTGTTCGTGCTGACGCCACGCGACACCAAGTACTGTAGTGTGCACCCTTTGTGGCTTACCCTTTCTCGCGGTGGAACAGCGCCGACCGACACTGAATACTCTCAGACTTTGTGCTGGAAAGCCGACTTCTGTCAAAATATACTAGTACTGGCGCGCACCATGCACGAACTTGTCGTTTGATTGTGTAATACTGTGTTCTGAGACAAGAGGTAGGGCTGATCGGCACATTCTGTGAAAAATAGCAGACTGACCCCGGTGACCGCAGCAAGCAGTCTCGCAAGCGACTGCACAACCCCCCCCCGCGAAAATTGCGTGGAAAACAATCGGTGGACGAAAACCCGTAAACGAAAGTCGTGGCGGTCGCGAGTCGCGGGTACACACGGCACGTGGGGTAACATTCGATTTTGCGTTCCTACTCGGAAAATAGTTCGAAATCGCCAACATCAACCAGCGAGAGTCCCACCTGGAGCACGCTTGGAGTGGAAAATGGGGTCAGGCCATGGACCCGCTTACTCATGCAAAACCATCATTTATCATCCCTGTATGTTGTCCCCAAAAACGTTGGTGTATTTCTAACGGGCTACGTCAAAGTTCAAAGGTCAGAGACGGAAATACTTCGAAGTATATGATAGTGTAAAAGTAGTTTAGTCTTTCGATGACCCAGTCGGCACTTGGGAACAGACCTCGACACAGCCAAAGGTTTCATTTCACCAAGGCTACGTTGAAGAGTTCACGTTGAGGGCTCTCACGAGCGGCTATCTTATCTGTGTGCAAGCTCTCAAGCTTTTTCGCTTTCTTTTTATTTGCCCAACTTATTACACGGCCGCGACGGCATTGCTCGGTATACCGCGCGAACAAAATATCAGGTAGTTTTTTTAAGTCCGTTTTTCGCGACGTGCAAGAGGCATTTGTGTGACTGCGCTATGTTTGGTCATCGAACTAAGGGGTACCCCCTCCTTCGTAGTCTCGGCCATGTGTAGGATTTGGGGCAACACTAGGAGACCGTTTCGAGTTTTTTTCACAAAAATCTCAAGCTTCCGTGCAAGCTGTTGATAGCCGCATGCCTGGCTCACCACATCGTGAACCGGCACACCCCCGGGTACTGCTGCACCACCCTGCCACAAGTTTCAAGATTCTCCAGCGCACCAGCGATGTCCTTCTTGGCGATCTTCTCGAACACGAGGGTCCTAAGGAACCCAACAAGATGAACAAAACGGCGAGCGGGAACGGTATTACTCCAATTCATTGATCACGTGGACCTCTGCACTGGAAGCATGTACTGAACAAAGAAACACTATTGCTTCAACTGGTGCATCAAGCAACCCTATGCTTTACGTAGACGAACAGACCGAACTATTGAAACCGGAGGCTTGAGGAGGAGTGAGCGAAAAAAACGGCCCTATTAATAAACTAGAATACCGTAGACATCGGGCTTCATATCCGGGAAAACGGATCGAAACAGAAAATCGAGGACGTGGTGGTGCCACAATGGCAAAGCAAACAAAACAAACCACAGCCATGCCGGCGGAACAGGTCGTAATTCAAACTGCATGGGAAACGCACCAGGCTCACCCGCTAATGATAAGCCCGCCGATGCCCCCTCGAATGTCTTCCCTGTTCGCCGGACGGTTGCCCCGACATAACACACGTCACAGATCGACATCAAAGGGAAAATCAGGGACGTTGTGGGAAGCGTTGCCGAAACGAACCCATGGTGGTATTAATTAAACAAGCCCGTCGTCAATATAACGCTCACGTCTAAGGAAAGAGCTTCGTGCACCTATCACAGTACCCGCGTATCAAAATATGCCCATTTTGGCGGAAGAGTGAAATCTGCAAGGGGCAAAAAACTTGCGCCTCATGAAAAGCACCCGCCCGTACACCCACCCGAGCGACCGCGTGTCTTACCGATCCGCTGCGTGTTCAATTTGTTGAAACTGCCGAGAGTGCTGCCTCGTCATCATGGTCATCATGTCCAGAATCCCGGAGGAATGCGAACCCGCCCCTTCCCGAATCAAGGACGCCAAATAATGCGGGCGCGACCCACTCAGCAAGTCCTCGCCGACTGGGTCTGCGGATGCAATGTCGCCGGACAACTCGCGGTCACCCCTAGGGCCGCAGGAGGTAGAGCGGTGGTCAACAACGTTTTGGTAAACAGCCTGCTCGAACGACCGGTAGGAGCGCATGACAAACTGGCATAAGTCCCCTTCTGTTGCCGCCTCGTTCATCTGCCAGGAGGCCGCAATGCAAAAGAGTGGAATGGAAAAAGGGGTTGAACATGACACACTGGAACGGCAACGTTTTATCTTGACAACCACGATACCTCTGCAACATTTGTGTTTCACCCGGCAGATGCTAATCGACGGAGAAAGGACATATCGCGGCATGAACTGGAGATACCATATCGCTACTTCACCTACAGTTTTCTCTCAGCTCCAGACACGTACCTGCGGGTTAGAATGCTCCTGGTCGCAGAACGACTCCACCTCCGTGCTCTCAAATTCTCCGACAAAAAGCTTGATGGTTTCTCCATGTTTGACAACATCTAATAGTCCCTAGCGAAATACAACAAATACAACGAACAGTAGCAGCCACGAAGTTAGGGCCAGTTCGCCGAACGAAGGTGAGCAGGTTGTGTTGATGGTGGCGCGGCCAAACGTTTAGAATGTACCTAAGTGCGAAGTCATTGTGAACGCATTGCGGAACTCCAAGGCAGAGATCATCTCCTTCCGAGATGCATCAATGAATGAGTGCGACAAGGCGGGGTACTCATGCGCCTGCATTCCTGCCAGACTGTTTGCCATAAATTATGTCCCTCTGTTGGCCCAATGCTCCTGAAACTCGAATCCAACGAGAGAAAGTGCCCACGGAGAAAAGACGCGTCAGCCTAAACAGAGCGGCACACGATCGTACAAGTCTGAGTTGTGCCACCAAAAAGTCCTATAAACGCACCAGTTACAAAATACGTGCTACAACAGTCATATTCCGTTCCGTGCGCAAGGTATGTACTCCTACGGCAGCCGTGAAGCGCTGAACGATTCAGCACTCGAGCAGTCTAACGCTCAAAACAAGGACGGCAGTGTGCCCCCCCTACATCACGACCCGTACATAAATCGATATGACTTCACCTCCGGCAGGGTTTGGTGTCCTTGTTCTTGAATGTCGCTCAATACAGCGTTGGCAGTTTGCAGGTACACGTGGAAGTTGTCCTGGTGGCCACGCGAGTTCATGGTCGGCCACGGGCGTAGCGGACGCGGACGGGTCAGCCACTATTAATAGTCGCCAAACCAACTCATCATCTGTCATCTCCCAACACTGCTGTTTGGTGAAGTTGTGTACTGGTACCGTGATTTTCAAACATTATAGCGAAACATCTATGAAGTGTGAAGATTACTCATAGGACTGTTTTTAAGGATTTCAAAGCCAATGTGGATTTTTAGGAAGACTTACGAGGAGCCAACCGATCGCACACTAGAGGGCTACATGGACCCATGCAACGCAGAAGGGCATCCGTACCCAACCCAACGACAGCAGTGGCGGGAAGAGAAAGCAGGGTAGGTCTACATGAGCCCTGACGCCTCGACACCCCAAAACAACACATCTCTAAATATAGCGACCATAGCGATCATAAATCTTCTCGGGAGCAGAAGATACCCCGCTGGCCGACGAAGCGCAACGGTTGACATCGCAGTAGCTAAGCAGCAGCTAAACCACAGCAAAAACCAAAGCATGGCCGAATGACGTGGCGCGCAATGGGTCCAAATACCCTAACCTAGGCGCACGTCGCCAACACACGGCGAAAAAAGACAACTGGCTCCTCGAAATATTAGTGTACCTGGTATAAACATATCGGTTGTCGGCACGCATACCAGCAAACGATCCTGCGGTTCTGAGTTAACCATTCTTCCTCGTTGGCGACACACCAACAGCTAAACGTTTTATTGTGACCAGGGCCAAATATGTACGGACGCGCGGTATATTCTCACGTGGTCTCCGCAGAAGTCGCTCATGTACGCCAGGATAGCCCACGCCCTGTTGCATAACAAACAGAGCGAGGGGGGCAGTTGTCGCGTTGCATTCATCATTGTATCCAATTCAAACCCTGCTCGTACGGCTTTGATGAAACCGGCAAGTTATAATGACCTACGCGGGGTTTGGTCTGGATCGAGCTGTAAGGTTGGCTGTTGTCCGGAGTCATTCTACTTTTCACTTACCAAAGGACTCTCGGTGTCATGATATTACTACCGACATAGTACAACAGGCTCAGTGCCGCCAAAAGCCGATTTACCGTTACCGGTTTCCAAACTTTTCTCGTGCAAGAATCATTGTTCGGTACCGCGCCCAAGCCCTCAGCAATCTTGACGATTTACGTACACAAAGTCATATCGCGCCGAAAAGCTCACTGTAAAGTCTGTTTTCCTGCGAACACATACCGAATGGATACTGTACCGTTATTGTGCATTGTTCAGCTGCGAAGCCCCGGTACTAGTAAACGTGTCTTAAAAAGCCACGTCATTCCAGCTCAAAACATAGTTCCCAGCCACGTTTATGACGCGATGACGAGTGATTTCATGACCAGAGCGTGGACCCACGCACGTGCATCCGGAGGTTCTAGTGCACGTGGTTTCGTGTCATTTTCATTAACGCATGGTTAGTATAATGTGTCACGTTCTCGCGTTCTCGCTCCGTGTGTTGTCTGCCCATGCGGTATATATCCGGGACCTTGATTTTATGCTTGTGTCTCGTTTAGCGTTATATTCCGTGTGCAGTATACTGTTAATACCACGGTAACACCGCGTTTACCGTCAAATCCCCGCGGATGCCATATTAAACCCCGCGAATACCGCCGTCATACCACCCCCACTGGAAAACCACCTTGAATGTACACCGTCGTCTTACATATTGCCGTGTTGATCAACACCACACTTTCTCGCTACGGAGCAGATAAGCAAGCACGCTTGCATTACCTTGATCACCTCTACCACGACATTTTCAGTAACATGGTCACCTCTACCGCGACATTTGCATTACCATGGTCACCTCTAACGCGACATATTCATAACCGCCCGCCTGCTTGCCGACGTCATAAGCCTCGTTACCAAGGAGTGCCCTGTTAATAGTCTATGAACGATAAGCCATTGCGTCGGTGGACGGCAGGAATCACGCGGTGGTGTCGCGCACCCACCTTGCTACCTCGCCGTTCGCGGGACCCGAAACGTTGGCTAACGCGTCTCTAGCCAGGCGGGAGTACTTTTCCACCTGTCGGAGCACCGTAGGATGCCGTTGGTTTAGCTGAGATGGACACATTCACGGTCCAACAAATTCCAGTGCTATCCACGACGAGAGAACAATCATATGCTCGTATATATGCTAACCCAACATTTAACATTGCGGGAAGTTTGGCCGTGACGATACCCCGCCACAAAAAACCACAAAATACGCCGTTTCTCACCGACTCGATTGGTCGACCTTTGACGAGCGACCCAATAGCGACAGCGCACCAGAAGACGCAAGTGGAGGGATCCGCAGGAAGCTGACCCTCCTGCGGCATGATCGAGTCGCTGCGGCATGATCGAGTCGAAGGTTTCCTCTGTGGTCGAGGAGTCCCCGGAGGCTGGATAGTTCATGGCAACCGAACCAGAAAACATTTTAACCAGCGTTTCGCGGATGTGGCTGACGACGGGGGAATTACAGTCGGGGGGGGCAAGGGTAGACGAGGTGGTTTGAGACACGTGACGTATGTGGTACTGCAGCAATTCACCCTGTCTCAAACTTCATCCTGCTGGCATAATCCTAAGTTTGTGTACATGCCTGCTAGTCGACACGCGGATGGTGGGGGTTGGTTCTGTCGATCTTCAAGTACCTCGCCACTCTCATAACGTCTAAGAATACGGGCATTAGGTGCTAACCAAGACGCGCTTTCGTAATCAACCCCCTTGTATCTGACAGAGACACCCTTGCCACAGAGGTAGACGGCGGTTGTTGCGTAGCCTGCGCAAACTGTTCCCATCCAGACAGCATGCTACGCGCGGTTGCGCGGTAAGGGTGTACTCCCTATAATTACGAAAAAGGTAGAACATTAGCCGTCGATGTATAGTCTGAATTTTATTACGGTAGTGATATGTACCAGGTAATGATCACCATCCAGCGAAGCATGGTGCTTGTGTCACAGGAGAAGCTCTCAACGAAGACAGGTGTTTGGTACTGACGTGGTAGTGTAGTGGTCCCTCTATACGAGTCTGAGTATGTGACAGCCGGAAATACCGGCACTGTAGCGGCCGCCGGCCCTGCTTCGCATACCACCACTACTGGTTGTCCTATATGTGTCCCGCGCATTCACAGGCACTCTAGCGGGCAACCGGCACTATTCAACCGGTGCTATAGAGGGACTTCTGCTTCTGTAACGCATGCTCAGAGGAAGTTGACTGCCACACCTCTGACTGGTGAACGGCAGGAACCCGACGCAGCCGAAGTAGTCGCTCAAAAACATGTTCTCCTGCATGCCCACAAGGCCTGTCGCTGGGGAAGGACTTAGTCTGCACCTGAGGCCAACGAGGAATACATCAAAAATATGCGAAGGAATCTAGTCAAACAAAGACAGGCTAAATGTAGATAAGCTCGGATATACTTATGAAAAAGGTATAACATCAGCCGTCGACGTAAAATCAACTAACTGAGGGTTTATTCTCGGATCGCCCGCAAAAATACTTGCAGCATGAGCTACGAATTGGCAGCATCGAATACCAAGCAGGAGGCCACAGCATGCCTAATTAGTACGAAAGCGGAATATCACCCCCCTACACGTGTCTGGTGATACGAACGTTGCCCTGGCGATCATATGTTTACACAACAACGCATGGTACCATACGAAATAATCACAAAGTACAGAATACCGGCCCTCCCGTACCAAAGAGTCCCACAAGAAACTTAGCCACAAGAAACTTAGCCAACAGAATACGGGTCCCACAAGAAACTTAGCCAACACAATACGGGCATGAGAGACATTCAACAGCTGTTATAGTGAAGTTACAGTACTACTTGTAGCGTGCAGTAGGACACATCCTTTCTGAAGTAAGAAATTTAGCCTTTTTTTTTATCGGTTTCTTACTATTACTAGAGCAGAGGGCCGGTATTGTATGCTCGTACACTGTTAATACTACCAGTATCGAACAACCGCAACGCGTTTTTTTGCAAACAAACCTCTTGAGTGACACCCTTCCATATGGCCGAAGCGCAGCTGATACACCACGCCTGGCTCGTGGAGTGGCTGGCTTGTCGCCGACATTGTCATTGTCACTCGCCGAACCGGTAGGCACAGGTTCGGTCGGCGGAGGCTTAGGCCTAGTTACACGTGGCCTTCGATGGCTGTAGCTGCACGTGGCACCTAAGCGAATGCAACGTCTGTTGCGAGCGGGAGGGTGTTAATTGCTTAACTCCAGCATAGAGGCGGCAGGCAACAGGCAGTCGACGTACAGGCAGTGCAACGCCCCTCACGTACGGAACCGGACAGTTATAACGCCAGGCCGATAGACTACATACACTGCCGGCCCTCATGAGATAGAGCCCCACAAGAAACTTAGCCTAAAAATGACGGGGAAATAAGAATGTCGACGGCTGTGATACTGAGGTTAGTGTGACGCCCTATCTCAAATGAGAAACCCAGCCTGAAACCAATATCTCGGTTTCTTACAAGGGCCGGCCGGAACTGTGTACGTGTAAAAAACTAAGGACTTGAGGAGACGTTTGTCAGGGTAGTACCATATATGTATGCACTCTCTCCCAAGTAAGAAACCCATCCCGGGTCAGCATCAGCACTACCCAATGAGAGCCAAGGTAACAAGAAAACCCAATAAAACCAGGGTAAATATGAAAAGGGTATGCATCAGGTATGCATATAACATCAGCCGTCTACGAGTACGCATACGGTAGTCAACTAACCGAGGGGTTATTTTAGGATCGCCCGCAATAAAAACGTAGTAAGAAATAAGCCGTGAAACTAGGTACCAACCAGTATAACTTGCAGGTACACAACTTCGGGAGCCGCCGTACTGAAGTTACTGTAGTGAAGAACAGACCCTCTCCCAAATAAGAAACCCGCCCAGGATGGTATGTGTGACTACAGTACAGGTCACCTAATAAGAAACAGAAATACTGACCCAGGCTGAGTTTCTTATTTAGGAGGGGGGGTGTTGTACACTAACTTCAGCATAAAGGCTCACGAATTTATAATTTTTCTGTAAGTCCCAGCCTGCGTTTCTTATTAGCCTGTTTCTCATTAGGCGTCCTGTACTGTACAGCAGGAACTTTTGATCACGACTTACAAGACGTACACTACCGGCCCTCTTAGAAGAAAGAGACCCGCGACAAACTCAGCCTAAAACACACAGCGCAGATAAATAAGAAAGAGGACAGCTGTTATGCCGAGGTTAGTGTAGGACAGACGCTTTCTCAAATAAGAAACCCAGCCAAAAAAACAACATCTCGGTTTCTTATCAGCGGGCCGGCGGCACTACAGTGTACAGCAGTAGACAGTAGACTGATACTACTGTAGTATAGAAGGATCAACGGACCGCCACAGGCTATGCTATTAACAACAAGGTAGGTGCATATGCGATGTACTAGTATTCAACGAGGGAGGGGAGTGGTAGTTGGGAGCATCACGTAGAACCTGTACGACTACTGTACTATTGGTAAGTATTTTCATCAGGTACTGCTGTACCAGGTACCAGTTTAAAACCACAGCAGTTTAGTCTACAGCAGAAGTAGAACCTACCGCATGGGTTCTCGCCATCGCATTTCCTCTTTTTAAATCCACAACGGTCACAGCTCTTGTTAAGCTCATGTTCTTCGGTAGTTTTGCTGCTGCCGCCCTCTCGGGCGTCGTCCTCTCCAGCGTCGCCTTCCGTGCTGCTCATGGTACTGTAGTAGATTGATCAGATTGATGGTGGTACGTAGATTGGCTGGCAGAAAATGATAAAAGTCTGAATTCTACCGGACGATTCAAAGTCCCTGTCGATCGATAACCCGAGCACACAGCAAGCACAGCAAGCACAGCGTAGTAGGTGGCTACAGCCGAATGTTCCTCCTTTGGACGGGTGGCGGCTCCTTCGTATACTGCTCCTAAGTACCACCCCGCGACGAGGCAAGCGACGTGCTTGGACGGAAGTAGCTGGCTCTATATAGATACGACGAGGAGATAAAGCGACGATGTAAAAAAAGCAAAGTTCGGCGCGGGAATAAAATTCAAATTTAATTTCGCCGCCTATATGAATACGATATCCAAGCTCCGCACGAAAACAAAAAAAGTGAAAAACAAAGTGTCGAGAACCGCACACAAAACCGCACACAAAGCATAAACGAAACTCGAAATCTGACTCTTCCAATATCCAGTATCACTACTTACTACAAACCAGTCTCAGCCGTTGCTTCTCTTTCTTTTTCGTCGGGTACTCCTCTGCTATACTGCTGTACTGCTGCACGGAGTATACTACATAATTACACACCACTGCTGCGGGCAACACAGCATTTTGCGATCACCGCTGACCACAAGGGCACGGCCCGCCGGCTGCGTGGGGAAGTGCGGCGTGTAGCAGTGTATAGTTTGCGGCTGTCTAGTTACGATCGCCTGTTCAGTGTGCTATTTTTAGTTTCCAATACTACTATTATTATTGCTTTCTACGTATCATATTATTTGTGCTGCTGCTGCGCTCAGAACTCACACAGAACTCTCGTTTCGTCATCATTTATTTTTAAAAAATCGTCATCATTTTCACAATGTATTGGAACCGCTTCCAATTTGTTACAGATTGTAGAGGACTGGCCAATCTGGGCACACAGTTACCGCTCTGTTACCTCGGTCTGGCATGTTTTGTGGTTTTCTACATGTTGTGCAGAATAGCTCCTATTATTTTATATACAGTAAGTCTAAAACGAATACTATAACCCCCCCCCCTCCACACCCCTCCACCCCCCCTTTAACGGCATGACGACTATATCCGCCCCGATCATCCCTTTAGACCTACCAGTAACACATTTTCGTGCAGTACTGTACTCCTGGTCATGTGTGTACAATCTAAAACAATTAATAACC
>JBBMKB010003676.1:0-17758 GCA_037833945.1 Alaria marginata | reverse complement strand
TATTAGTGGGGTATTAGTCCGTTGGACCACTTGCAAAAGGTTAACCCATTGCTTACCCAAACTAAGCCTTATAACACCAACATGGGAAATGGGAAAAAGGAAGGGGGAAGCCCATCACTTAAAGAGGTTCGAAATCCATAGACACCGAAAATACAGCCTCAGCGGGGGGGGTGGCATGTACAATTGAAAACAGAAAAACACAACAAGCAAGCGGCGCTTCCCCAGCGAAGGGGGGGGTGAAACTGAATTCAGAAAACGAACACCCCCACCGAGGGGGGGGAGGGGGTGCACTCGGAGAACGGAATAACACTACCACCGTAACTATCGCGACCTCTCCAGCGAGTGGGAGCGCGGAAACTGATCGTCGAGAAAGGCAGAACACTAAACTACATTCATTCGTGAACCGCAGTATGGCCGGCTGCACTCTACCCGAATCTCCCCTGGCGGTGAGCGGGGGGGGGCTCGCAGGACGAAAATGATAAAATGACGCGTGTGGCTGACGGTAAAGGACGAAAACGCTGAGGAGGTTGAGTACGAAGTAGTCAAAAACCTGGACACAAAACTCGGAACGATCGCCAAAACTACGTGCACACCACAAGAACACCATGCAGGAAGTCGGCGGAGTGGATATCGTCATTTGCTCTGCACGCATGACATCGAAACCGAGTCGGGAAAATAGAATATCACACGAAGAACCAAACCCAAAAACTGAGAAAAACGGAAACAAAAACGCCGAGTGCAATGGTGGCATGAAAGGTCAGCTATCCATATCTGCGCCTCGAAATTCGTCTACGTTGCGTTGGGTCCAACGGGTCCAAACGTTCATTCCCACCCGCGAATAGAAACGTTCAAGCATGCGGAGCGTGCGTGTCGCGCCAAGCCAGCGGGCAGCAGTCGAGTGACACGCTTGCACAATTCAAAGGCGCATGTACAGAGGCGCGTCAACGCGAACACGCTCATCGTCCAAAAGACAAGCCGCGCGTCCCGCTGGTCGTGGTGACCGTAGAGAGGGGTGCGGGGTTAGGCTATGGATGAAGAGGACGATGCCGTCGTCAGTAGTATGGAGGCGGCCTTTACCAGCAAGCTCCTGGGTCTCCAATAAAGAGGGGCCGCATGTGCGACGGTAAACGCACCATCATATTGGTGGGTAGGGCCAACGGTGAGCCGAGAAGAAAGTATCTGACAGTAGAATGGCACGAAGACTCTGCCTGTTGCTCCCGCTCTCAATCGGCGTGCGAATAGCGCGCAGCAGAATCGCCAAAGCGCTATTCGGCAGCAGCACCGAGGGCGTCCAAGTCGGCCGTAGCGGCGGGCGGAGGGCAAACGAGCGGACGCGGCCGAATTAACGATCACGGTGGAGCCGGCAGTCGGCCCCCTGCGTAGGGCTCGATGGTGGAGGAGCCGACCAAGTGATCTCCAACGGCACAGCAAAAGCAGAAGTGAAGGAATGCGGTATCGGCGGCAGGAAAAATGGTCGCGCGGCCGGGGCGGCGACCACCGCTAGTGACACACGAGTGACTCATCTCCCTGTCGGAGCAATAGCATCGTCAATCCCCATACGTGGCCCGTGTGCGCGAAATTTGGGAAAACCACAACAGATTAAAGTGAGTCCACCCAGAACGGCACTACCGAACCTGAGAACCAGCCGACCCAAGCCGATGCCGGAAAACAAGAACCGGGATGAAATAGGGGCCTATCAGCCGTCTGTGAAGAAGTCCCCGATCTACGGAGAGCACTCTGTAACACGCCTACGGCAGTGAAATCAAGCCCGAGCGAGCAGCTCTCAAAGAAAAGGTTGCCGCGTTCTGAGCCGGAGCGCAATGTGTATAATTGTTATGCATAACGCGAGCAGCTTCTTGCTGCCGTTAATGTTGCCATTGGCGGTGGAATCTTTGCCAAGAGTAATCTGTTTCTAAAGGCGCAACACAATCGATCACGCGATAAAACCGGGCATTTTCAGTCAATTTGCGTCGGGTCTGTCAAGCATCAAGTGTGGGTTCACCGTTTCCGCACATCCGTTCCACCCGTCGGATCTCACCGTCGATCTTATATCGACTTTGCGCAGTTGCTACGTCTTCCGCGGGCACGCCGACACCGGATCACGACGCCGTCCGCTTCTTCCACGGTTCGGGTCCGACCAAGATTGCCCTTCTCTCCTCTCGGTACAAAACACCCATCGGCACCGTGCGCAACTGGCGGTATCTCTGGATTCAACACTATTGTGGTGACTCTACCGGTGGAGTTTTGCGAAAAGAAGCCAAGTCTCGAGCAACCATATTTTTCGCCAGTGTTGGACACAGTCGCCGTAATTCGCCTTTGGGTTTGACGCCAATAGGCCAGACAAACCCCGGGGAACTAGAGTAAGCAGCAGTTGGGTGTTCATAATTAAACCATCCAAAAACAAAAACAAAAATGCCACAGTTACAGCACGATCGATAAAAAAAACACGAAGATTCCAAAGATTAGTACCTGGTATCGAATAAATGTATCGACCTATCGTAACAGCTGAAGCTTTATTTCTATTACAAAGAAAACACTTTTTTTTCAAAGGACCTCTTCATTTATTAACATCGGTAAAGCTTCCAATCCCCCATTTTCCGCCGAAACTTGGCGCGTTTCTTTAAGGCAAGACAAAAGCAATACCCGTGCCCCAAGAATGACAAAAACGGCAGTAGGGGGGCGTGCCGAAGCTCCAAGCTTTGACGCCCCACCTGATACACGACAACGCGGCGCGTTTGCTACATCCCGCCCTCACTGCGGGCGAACCACTCACTGGCGGACATAGAGTCACATCTACAGCATCCCGATTGATCCACCCGCCGGCGCGTTCCAACAAACAAAAAATACCAGACATTGCATCACCTGCGTAAGCATCAACGTCGCGCCTAAAAACAAAACGCTATATACCCACCATAACGTTGCTGGTAAGTAGCAGGTACGCTGTGATACAGCCTTCCATCTCGATGGACCACGTGCGTCCGATGTGCAATGCAATTAGGCTAATCTCTTGCAGATAACACTCCACAACACGGCTACAACCGTAGACCAACGCCATCAATCCACGCAACAAGTCGGCGATCTCACTCCACGACAAAAAAAAAAATGTAAACCCTTGAGCCGGCCGGCCAACGACAGACTCTTTCGGGCACCAAACCTCCGCGAACACTCCCACGCACACACGCACTGCCGCCTTGACATCGACACCTCATTGAGTGCACTCCACGCCCCGCCCTTGTATCGACATCGACTACAACCCCAGCAATCACACTGCATCACACGTCGTAAAAAACGCAGCGTGATGCCTCAATCGACCAGAAGCGCCACAGCAGAGTGGCCAGACCGCCTCGAAAACAAAAATCAACGAAAAACAACATCAAAGGCCCACGACTTTCCCAGTTATCCCTGAGAGGCGCCTTGCGTCTTGCCCCCCTCGACTCAAGAAGCGGCGCGGTTGGACCGTTTCCAGGCAGGTACGAAAAAATCACAGCAACTCTACGGCGTCGTCCGCGGCTTTTCCTGCGCCCCCGCCCGCGGCTCTTCCTGCGCCCCCGCCCGCCTTGGTCCACAGAGAATATTCCTCAGGAAGATTCTTCAGGCGGCCTCTCGCTTCGTCGTGTTGGATGAGGGTGTGGCGGTCGAAGACCTCTCGAATGACGTCCAGGGGGCAGCCCCTGCGTCGCGATGTTGTAAGCGAACAGCGTTTGATCATAAATATAGGCGGAGGGGGTTGGAAGAAAAACAAGCAAAAGCAAGAGGTAGCGAGTGACAGCGAGTGGCAGCACGCGAAAGCAAGCGAAAGCAAAAGCGAAAGAAAGCGAAAGCAAAAGCGAAAGCAAAAGCGAAAGCAAAAGCAAGCGAGAGCAAGCGCCAGTATGTGACAGCAAGCGAAAGCAACCAAAGCACGCGAAAGCACGCGAAAGCACGCGAAAGCACGCGAAAGCACGCGAAAGCACGCGAAAGCACGCGAAAGCACGCGAAAGCAAGCGACAGCAAGCAACAGCAAGCAAAAGCAAGCGAAAGCAAGCGAGAGCAAGCGCAAGCAAGTGAAAGCAGAGAAAACAAAAGACAGCAAGAGAGGGCAAGCGAAACCAAGCAAATACAAGCGACAGCAAGCGAAAGCACGCGGAAGCAAGCGAAAGCACGCGGAAGCACGCGGAAGCAAGCGAAAGCACGCGGAAGCAAGCGAATGCACGCGAAAGCACGCGAAAGCACGAGAAAGCAAGCGAACGCAAGCGAAAGCACGCGAAAGCAAGCGAAAGCAAGCGAACGCAGGCGAAAGCACGTGAAAGCAAGAGAAAACAGGCGAAAACAGGCGAAAACAAGCGAAAACAAGCGAAAGCACGCAAAAGCAAGCAAAACCAAGCGAAAACGAGCGAAAACAAGCGAAAGCACGCAAACACATGGTTTGTTAACGCGCAACTTTCGCGCACTTTCCAGAGTTCACCCCCGCTGTCGTCGCGCTCGTTATCAAGACAAACCTGGCGGCCGCCCCTCGGCGCTTACAAAGCGATTTTGTCCAACGAAACCCTGCCCACGACACAAAGCGATCTGTCCCTCGACACACGAGCAAATAAGACAGCAGAGATTCTCGAGCACGCGTACGTGCTGCATTTACCCGCTCCGATTCCACGCTTGAACAACGTTCCCGCGTGTGGACTGCCGTGGATGGCGCCGCTTGTCGGGGGTGGCCGACAAGCCGCCTCTACGAAGTACGCCAAAACAAATACCCCACCCCGCGCGTACCGAAGCAAGGGTTTGCTACATGCAGCAATACCGAAGGACAGCAGTACAGTAGTACCAGGTGTACCAGGTGTACCTCAAAGTACATGACTAGTACCAGGTTGGTAATATGCCGCTCCGCTGGGCGCGGCAACCCCAAATTATGGGACTGCTCGCGCAGCCACAACCGAGAGCACCAAGGGCGAATGAAGCCTTACCTCCGTTCGGCCTCAGGCATGGCGCTTTCGGACCTCTTCAAGAAGAACCCGTCGTACACTTTGTCGAACCAAAACTCCCCCAGCTTGTGGTCGGCGTCGTCGGCACTCTTGCTATCCAGATTAAGGTAGCCAGCCTTGTTCAGAGCGTTCTTCAGATCCGCCTGTGCCTATTGAGCGCCGTGTTTGGAGGCGAGGCCCAAACGGGATGGGGTCGGGAACGCTCCATCCTGTTAGCATGATTGTATGATATTATAGTAAGCCTACGAAAACGAGTACCTGGTATGTCAGAGCAACATCGCCTCAAGCGAAGAAGCAGCATCGAACGGACGTACACCTACAATTACGCTTTTGAAGACAAGCAAGCCACACTCTGCCGTGTTTTCCTTGCCTTGTTTTCCTTGGTGAAGGTGACGACGCCTTTTTCGATCGGCTCGCCAGCCTCATCCACCTGCACGAAGTGATGATAACGGGAAGAAGAAAAGGCGACGGAGTCAGATATTGTGCAGCCTCATCCTGGCGCATGTATGACAGGAGGTGAAAACAAAAGACTTTGCCTTCGGACGGCTGCACTGAAATACACCGCCCAATTGAACCGCTCGGTGGAACCACGCCAAAAAAACAGAGGTTTCGGGAACGTCCTTGGTACTGCTCAACTCTTCGCTCAGATCCAGACCTCGCTGACCCCAACCGAGACCAAGCAAGGTTGTGCGATCACTCGGGAGCATACAAAACAACCACCGCGCCAGATACCGTCCTATCGTCTCAAAACACAAAACTACCGAACAACCCCATAGCCAGGAGCGGGAACTTCTGCTGCATCCACACCCTCTTCGGAAAACCAAACCCAGCCATTCTGGGTTCACCCCTCCCCCTCCCTCTCAAAATAGCGGTCACACACCTTCCTTCTGCCGCCCAAGCGAGTGAACTGGAAACCTTCCGCCCCGAGCGCAGGCGATCGCAATGCCGCCGCCTGCTTGGTCACCCTATCAGCGGTCTCAATCGCTTCCTTCGCGTCGAGCATGAGCTTATCCGCCGGCGGAAGAATCCGGTGGTGCCGCTCGTCGCCGGCATCGACCACCACCTCGCGCTGCCGGGAAGACCCCTGCGGGATACTCAGCCGCCTCTTGCTCGAGCGCCCGGAGCGTTCATCGCCCGCCTTACGCGAGCTTGCAGTCGAGCTGGACCCGCCCTCTTTCAGTACGCTCTTCCGCGCCGGCAAAATGTCCAGGAAACGGGACAGCCGATGATCGTCGAAGGGCACCGGCGAGCGTTCTTCGATGGACCGCATGATCCAAGCCTGGTCGACCGAGACAGTAGCGCCGACCTCGACACTTTCCTTGGTTGCTGTCTCCGCGAGCTCCCGGCTGATAGTCCCGTCTGGGCAATCCGACATGACTATCAGCACCACCCTCTGGCCTTCCACGGCAGGCGCCTTACCGGTCCTGTTGCCAACGCCATCGCTGACGCCACCAGCGTCGACATCGGACGTGTCATTGACACAGTCAGAGCAGCCGTCCACGGCGGCAAAAGGGTTGTCCGTCCACCCTCCCCGACCTCCCGTCGTTTTCGGCTTCACAATCTCTTTCAGGGTGCCTTCGCCAAGCTGCACCAGACGCGCCAGCCGGTTCTTTTCGACCTCGCTAAACCCCGCACCGGTAAAGCAGAAGGCCAGTTCACTGAACACCCCCCGAAAGCCCTCCCCCCTAGCGACCCGCCCTCGCCGCGGCTCGCAACCTGGATGGTTCTTCAAACAGCCGACGAGCTCGAACTCGCGGGGTGGGGCTTGAGGCGAAGACGCGGAGCGACCGTTTACACCCGTGCTGCCACTCGAGTTGCTCTTGGCGCTGCTGTCGACTCCTTTCACCGCCTCCAAGCACGCCTCCACCCAAGAGAAGTCCAGCACCCAGAGCCCAAGCATCACTGCCTCGAGATACCCCTCTACGCTGTGCTTCACGAGCTCGTGCCTCACGCCGCGTCCGTTCTCCTCGTCGACTACGCCACCGCCACGGCCACCTCTTCCACCACCAACATCACCACCTCGGCTGTTGCTGCCACTGTTCCTTTCCAGGGTTAAACCTCTGCCAACCACCACGTGGGTCACGCCCCCAACCAGAGAGGTGTATAAGCGGCGCAGACCGAGCTTCTTGCATAGAAGCTTCGCGCGATTCAGCTCCCACTCTTCGCCGCCTAGCAGAACAATCACCGGCCGACGCTCTCCAACGCCAACCGCAAGTCGTTGCCGCGAAACCGCCCGCTCCCGCGCATCCCGCGTGCTTATCGAAGACGGTACCCCACGCTTCCTGCTAGTAAGCGTCGAGGTTCCCCGCCCGTCTCCTGTAGGGACACTCCTCTTCCTGCTCCTCCCGTGGGACGCCTCTTGGTGTCCTTCATCGGCAAGGTTAATCGCATCTGGGATGTCAACTCCAGCCGCGGCAGCGACGGCGCTTGCATCTGTGAGCCCTTTCCCGTGAGCTCGTTTCGCCGCAAAGCCAGCATCCAGCGCTGCAACTTCCTGTACATTATCGAGGACATCGCGGGATCGGACGTTTTTTGTTCGTTTGCGTGAGTCGTGAAATAATTTGGTCGGGTGCCAGGGGAGGAGGGGGGCGGCTTGAGGTTGTCGCGCACGGCAAAAGGGCGAAAAACTGGTACTTGGCTCCAACGATAGAGCCAACAACCTTTCGCGGCAACATGGTAAGGCATGTTATGCACTGGCAACGAACCCGTATGCCCGGCCCCGCCACCAAAGGCATGCTACTACCGAAAAAATTGTCCTACGCTATTTCCAAGTTGTTTGTCCCCAAAAACGGAGCGCAGTTCTAAAAGTGTTACCTTCTGTCAGTCGCGTTTAAATGCTAATTCCCGACGCTACGCCGCGGGTCCCACCCTCGATTAAGCAGCACGCACGCACCTGGGTATCCGGCCCCAAGCTGTAGGGCGGCCAGCTTCCGCCCTTACTCGCAGAGTCTCTTTCTCCGCAGCTGTTTCCCCGCCCTGCCGCCAGTATCGAGTTCGAGCTCTTAGCTTTGTTCTTCTCTCTGATGATATTGTCCACGCCTCCCCTACCAAACCGTGACGAGTGATGGGCGAAGCTCGAGCTTCCCGGGCCACCGAAGCCCATTATATCGTTCGAAGGACGGCGGCGAACAGCACCAGAGCTTGCAAGCGAGGTCTTGCGGCTCGTCACTTGTCCACCAGGTTTCTTCCCGCGCTCTTCCGTACCACGCGGCTCGGCATCGCCAGACGGAGAATCGCAATCAGGGCGGAGCTCGAGGTGGGACGGCTTGGCGTACGGGTTGGCGACGTTCTTCGAGAGCCACTGGCCAGAGTTGGCTCCGGTCGGCAGCGTCGGCGGCGCCAGCTCTGGAGCCTCCGGTCTGCCCGCTCCGTCCTCGCCATCATCCTCGCCATCATCGCCGGCGGAATAATGTCCGTAATCGCTATGCCCGCTGTAATCGTCACCCCCCTGGGCAAGCCAAAGGTCCTGCACGACGTCCATATCGTGTCCAGCCTCTAGCTTGCTGTCGGTGCCGCTCTCTCCCGAACAGCCGGCCCCCTGAAGAGCCATCGGGGGGCGCTGCTCCTGCCCGGTCATCGTCAGCTCTTCCGACGCGTCGCGGTTTGACCTCTCGGAGATTTCCACGCTCCCCGACGCCTCTGGTTGAAACGCAGTCCCTTTCGCGGCAGGCGCAGGCGGCGACAGCTTCAGCCTCTTCCCGGCGCTCCCTGGATTGCCGGAAAGCCTACTTGGAGACAAGGTCGCCGAGTTCATAGCTCGCTTAGTGCCAACGCTGCCAGGGCTTCGATCCGTAGGAGGGGCCGAGCTCTCTGGATGGCCCTCTTCGCGGCCGCCACCGCGCAGGGGAGGCGCGCAGCCGACAACCAACCCGGGTGACGCCAACTGACCGCTCGGCGGTTCGATGCTCTCCACCTCGTCATCAGCTGGCGGTGGCGGCAGAGGCGATGACGACAGGTCGCCTCGGCTCTGCGCAACTGGACTGACCGCGACTTCCTCTCCTACGCCCCCACTTTCGTCTCCGGTCCCAACCGCTTCGTCCGCCATGCTCTGGGTCGCCCCAACTTGCAAGCGTGGGGTTTCAGGGATTGCTGAGGGGGGGGGGTCGCTTTCAGCCGCCGCCGCCGCCGCCGCTGCCGCCGTTGCCACCGCCACCGCCGACCGACCAACCTGTGAGACTGAGTCCCCGTAAGCGCCAGGGCTGCTGCTCCACGCCTGCGCCGTTTCCGGCACTTCCTGGGTTGCGAGGCTTTGATCGGCTGTTTCGGGGACACGCCGTTCGGTTTCTTCCACGCGGTCGTCTTTCGGACGTCCCCCTCCGGCGGGGACAGGGCTGGCGAACCCGCCCCGTCCCGACGGCTCTGGCGTCGCCTGGCAGGGCGCACGGGCGTTTGAAGCGCTCTCTATGCCGCCTGACACCTTCTCTTCGGTGCAATCTAATACCGGTGGCATCGTCTCGGGCACCTCCTCCGCAGTACCGCCAAAACAAACTTGCATAGATGAAGCCACCTCGACGCCGGGCACATTCTTGCCGGCATCCGTCGGTGTATGCTGCTGACCGTCGCGCTTGCTCCGGACCTGCGAAAGAGCCTCCTCCCTCTCAGCATGGTCTTCTTCCCCTTGCGTCCCCCCACGCGCGGGGGTCCGCTGTTCCTGAGCAGTAGCGGCGGGGTCGGTAAGGTCGAGCACCTCGAGCATCTCGCCTGCGCTAGTGCCGTCTCCCGACGTTGTTCCTCCCTCCGTTGTAGAACGTTTGGAGGGTGTTTCCAAGTCCTGCGAGCCCGCGCCCGCGCTGGACAAACCCTCTTTCATCGACATATCTGGCTTGGTTTCAGCCACCACCAGTTCGTCGTTAACACTCCCCGGCTCTGCGACACACTCCCCGCCAGCATCATCGCCTTGGACCCCAGGTATTCGTCCTTGGCGTTGAGGCGTCTGATCGAGCATTACCGGGGCGCGCCACCCCCCGTCTTTGCGAGATCGATCCTCCTCGTCCTGCATGTTCTTCCCGTTCGGCAATTCGTGAAAGGCGACGCTCTGCGTAAGGGATTCCGAGGTTTGCGAGAGCAGCACACTTGCGCCTCCAGACGCAAGCGGGGGCTGAAGCCTCAACGCCGCGCCTGCTGCGCTTGATTCTACCACCACACCGGTGGGGGAAGGCTCAGCAGAACGATGCTCGTGGGGGTGGACACCACGCCCCTTACCCTTCGACTGCCCCACGACCTCATCATCACCCGCCTCCGCCTCAGATTCGGCCTCGTCACAAGTCTCCTCCTCCGCCTCCTCCGCCTCTTCCGCCTCCTCCTCCTCCTCCGTTGCTCCCACCTCCCGCTCCGCTTGGCCCACCACAGTACGACCAGGTGCCGCCGACCCACCCGTGCCGTGCCCTCGCTCCGAGCAGTCTTCCCGCTCCGCTGTGGGGTGTTCTCGAGAAGACTGGCGGGTCACCTCCGAAGACGGCAGCGACGGCAGTCGTGGCGGTGGCGACGACGATGACGGCGGCGGTGGCGACTTGTGGTGCACCCAGTCGTCGCACTCCTGCCGCGCCGCGACCGTAAACAAGGGAACGCTTTCGGCGTCCGAGGCTTCGGCCTCGCTGTCTGATGCGGCAGACCCCACGGTCTGGAGCGGAGAGCCAGAAATGTCGGCGTCGCCGTCGCCGGCACCTGCGGTGAGGAGGCTGCGGTGCTCAGCTCCCGGCGCTGCGTCCGAGCTGGTGCCTTGAGAGTCACTCTCGCCAACACCACCACTACCGCCGCCGGCCGCTTTAGCCTCGCCTTCGCCTTTTCCCAGCCGGCCTCCATCGGCAGCCGCGCGCTTTATCGGGACGTCCTGTCCGTCTACTCGCTTTCCCGCTCCTTCCTTGCTTGCGGGTTGGAAGGGCCATTCGGGAGATTGCCCCCCTCTTGTCTGACCGGGTGGTGACCATTGCCGCCCATCCTCACGATGGCGAGTTTCGGTCATCGAGGAATCTCGCCGGGTGCTCGTACCGCTGCAATCGGCGTCGATCTCGATTGGCCCTTCTGCTTCTCCGCTGCCGCCTCCGCTGACGCCCCCGCTGCCACCGCCACCTGCTACGCAAGCGGTAGGACGAGTCCCTACACGCGGACGCCTGGCACCGAATAAGGCCTTCTTCGTTGCGCGCCCCGCTCCAGCTTCGGGCGCAGAGACAACACCCTTCAAGGTGGGGGGCGTTCGGATCAAAACGTCCCCCATGCCCCCCGTCGAAGCCCTTGGCGGCGATGCAGCAGCGTCCACAACATCGCAAGTGTCCGGAAGGATTCCGGAAAACCCGAACGCCGCCCCCCCTTCGTCCGCTGCCACGCCTGGAACTCCCGACAAGACAAGAGGCGTTGTTCCCGCGCGGGGCGTGCCTGGGGATCGCCTTGGCTCGTGATATCGGTGCTCCTCTGCCGCTGAACCGAGAACGCTCCGCCCAGCTCGTGCTCCCCCCGCTGGTAACGGCGAAGTGTTTCCGTCCGCCGATCCGTCTCCTGCAGCGGCGGCCGACGCCTCACCTTTCGCCAACGGCAAGGCCGGCGGCTTCGCGGGAAACGCGGGCGCGCCATCTTTGTGGAGGGCATTCCGCCTCGGTTTCTCTCCGCCGGCACCACCCTCCGGAGCAGCCTGGGCGCCGCAAGGGGGCGGCGATTGAGGTCGCTGCTGCAAGCGCACGCGCGGCGGCTTCCCTGAGCCAGTGGGGCTCAGGCCGGCGTGTCCGATGCGAGCGACAGGGGACGGAGCTGAATTCGTAAACGCTGGGTTCACGCGACAGGGCAAAGCCGCGATGTTCTCCTTATTTTGTCTCAATAAGTGTTCGTCAACCATAATAGCCTCCTTCAAACTCGCACCGGCGTCGGTTGCCATCGTTGCTGCGGCCTTGAGGCCGTGCGCGTGGCCCGCTCCGATCAGTGCTCCGCTTGCTTTGCTCGGAAGGACGGGCTCCGCCTCCGCCAGAGCATCTGCCACGGCCGGGCTGCAGTTCTCCCACGAGCCGTGTGCTTGCGCAAGCGTGCTCGGAGCTGATGGCCTCTCGTCCTTCTCCTCCTCCTCCATGCCCTCCTTCTTGCCCCCCATACCCCCTTTGACGGTGCCCTCTTCGACGCCATCCTCTTTTAGGTCGTTGGTGTCGCACCAACCGTCTGCGGATGGACAGTCGCTTACGGTGCAATCCGTATCGCCGCCGCTATCCTCCTCCTCCTCCTCCTCCTCCTCTTCCTCCTCTTCTTTCTCCTCCTCCTCCTCCCCCTCCTCCTCTTCTTCTGCCGCCGCCTGCCGCTTGACCATCACCTTGAAGATCTCTTCGCATGCCTTTTCCCAATCGTACGCGGCACTATCCTGTGCACGGGGGGGGGGAGGGCGGTGGGGCGGGGGCAACAGAAAGGCGCGGCGGGAAAGGGGAGGGGGGAGAGGTGAACAAAGGGTAAAGCAGAACGTGGAAACCTCCTGTCGGAGAGGTCACGGCCACGGTAAATGCAACGGGTACGGGATTGCCATGCAAGCACCAAGTTTTGCCTCCTAAACCGCACAACAAATCGCGTATATACGACAAACAACCACATCAATATCTGGGCGGACGCTCCCACGTCCACCTGTACTACCGATGGGCACCTTTCGACGTCGTTTTATGAGCCAGCGGGCAATGCAACGGAACAAACACAGCAACAGAAAAACTGGTGCCCCTGCCTTGTCAACACCGTGCACGACCACCCTGCTCGACAGGTTTAAAGCGCCACGACATGCAGGGAAACCCGAGTTGGGCATATATAACGACTCCTAGCTGCCAGATCAAGAAACATGGATTTCGTTCAGCAGGAAACCCCGGCCATTGAGTACCCTCGACGCCTCCATACACTCAAACCCCGGGAACGCCGGCTACTGCGCCCTCTTCGCTCAAGGCGTCGCGAACGCCAACAACTAGTAGCACCTTTGGGACTTCAAGGAGACAAAATGTAAAAACCCCCCGACGATTACAGAATCGGCCAAAAGCAGTAGCCCGGGCTGTTGGGTAGGGGGTGTATCCGAAGCGCAACGTTAGGAGGTATACGACACCCCCGCACAGCATGCCGATACTCTCTCTCCTGAAAAATGTTCCAAGATGGTGGGTAGTATCGCACTTCTCGTGTTTTGGGCCACTATAAACCAAAGATGGGGAATGACGGCGCGTCACCAAAAAAACGAGTAGCCGTCACAGCGCACGGCCGCAGTGTCTATACTAAAACCTAGTAGTAACGTGTAGATTGCCGTCACGTCACACGATAAATTGCCATATTGCCGTCACGTCACCCGATAAACTAACGTCATTCCCCATCTTTGCTATAAACGGCCCCCCGGAAGGGTTACCGGGCGGCTGTACAGCAGCAGTTTACTACGGTGCCGGTTTTCTCACCACTTGCGCCGCCTTCCGGGTGTCCTTCTGCCAGGTCGGATTGCTGCAGTCGGGGCACGTGTTTCTTTTCGCCAACGCGGCGTTGATGCATTTTTCGCAAAAAATGTGGCCGCAGGGAAGATTGTACGCATCCCTCAAAAATTGAAGGCTGCGGCCAAGGCGGGGTGGGACAGGGCGGTGAGATGGGGCGGAGCGGGTGGGGTGGGGTGGGGTGGGGTGGGGTGGAGTGGAGTGGGTGGAATAAGGTGTGGTGAGGTAGTGGGGGGAGGGGGTAGAAGGGAGGTGGGGGAGGGTAGCACGGAGCGGGGTAGAGGGGGAGGGGCGAGGGGGTGAGGAGCGAATGCGGCAAGCGGGGCTGGATTGAGCGACGCCCAAGCATAACGTGGCTCGAGCAAGCCTAACATGGACCAGTGTAGATATACGGTTTACCGCTTTACGTTAATGTCTACGTTTGCTTTAACTGCTTCAATTAAGCGGTCATGTGGCTTGTAGAGCTTCAGTGTACGGCAAAGAAGGCAACGGCATCGCGTGGTTTCGAGCGAGTTACACGGCTTCCGAAAGATAACGTTGATTGGACTGCTGACATACACCTGGTATACCGGTAATAGCGTCAACGCACGAAGTCAGAGTAATATATAGGAGAAGCGAGATTGTACCAAACGCTGGAATTTCACGCTTGCTGCAACGTTCGCAGTCGTACGGAGCAATTCATATTTGATCCCACAGGCGTTGACAAGTAACACTAGCGCGAGTGTTTTAGATTATAGCATTTAGAAAATGTGGCATTGACCGTCGTTGGTGACTTTTCTCTTGTGTCTCAAGCCTCGCGCCCGTTCCGCTGTATACCTGGTATTCTAATAACCTACGTACGAGAAACATTTTCTTTACCGGCTGCGGGTTGGCGCTGCACGTGTTTAGTTGTCAGCGGCACAGCAAATAGCAGAAGTAAGGATGATACTCTCCATTATACCCACCAGACATAGCCAAGAGCAAGCATGCCTCGCATTGCATGTGGGACTCTGGGGCAGAAAACACGTGATGCTGAACAGCGTGGATTCACCAAACACTCCAATCGAAAACCCAGGGAAATGCTACAACAGCAGCAGCAACAGCTGCAATGATATAATATTAATAGTATATACCATCTGAGTTTTGAAGCTATCAATCAGGTGTTAAAACATGTCTAGGTTTTAGGTCAGCCGATCCTTGAGGTTAGCTACCATACCCGGGTGCTGTTAGTATAGCATGATATCACAGCCAGGGGTGCGGAGTGCGGCATTGCTTCGCGCAAGAAAATCAAACCCCACGAATCACGTTTGCCATCGGACTGCAGCACAAACATTTAGCATCGGCTTCTCATAAACAGCCATAAACAAACAAAACACAGGGAAGCCAAATTATTACTATTATTTTAGACTATAAATAGTCATACAACCCTAACATTTCTTCTAACATCGACCTACTCCACCGGTTGCCTTTACCCCAACCTTCTCTTTAACAGGCTCTCTAACGTCGCGGGTCGGGCATTTTTTCCCCCCCGTCACGTACTTCTTCGTAATAAAGTTTCTATCATAGAGTATCGCAATTCTCCTCTGACCTCCGCATTCTTTTTTTACAGGGTTTAGTTACGGGCTCCGTCTTGGATTCGGGAAAAAGAGGTCGACTTTTTTGGGCTACGAAAAACTACCGGGCGTCAAGGTGTAGTCAGGGTCAGCACCGAACCCTGTACTCCATGCGCCGCACTCGTACGGTAGTTTCCCTCCTCTCCAACCGTTTGCGTGGGTCGAGGTCGGTGCGTTGGCGAAAAAAACGAAAATATTGAAATTGACAAACACAAAACCCAAGCATGCTTCAAAAACCGACCTGAGGCCACAGATGGATGGCTTTGCCCACAAGCCACAACAACAACCAAGAGGCGCGAATCGAGCACCGCTCTCAATGCGTTGCGAAAGAGGAACTACGCTTAGAATGTCCGTTGTCGGCAGGTATAAACGGTAGAATCGCTGGTTTGGTGCGTGTTTGGTGGTTGTGACTGTAGGGGGCCAGAAAGTGCCATGCAGCTGATACAGCTTCGTAGCGATAAGTTCTTTCTGAGACGCGAGCACAGTTCGAGAGATCTGCAGCTCTTACGAGTATTGATGGAGACAAGCAGCTACCGGTAGGAGAGAACCTCGGCCGGTGTCATGGTCCAACATATCAGTGTTACATCCTGGTCATACACCGGGAGCATGACGTTGTACAGGTTGCTGCGACGCCGCGTGATGTCGCTTTTGACCTCGTCTGCAGCCTACCTCTGCATTCTACGTAAAAAGGCTGTGTCCTATAGAGCTTTTCCGCCGCATCTGGGCGAGACTGCCAACAAAAGCATGTTATTTTGGAAACCAGTGACTTGGTTCTCAACTTAAAATCGTACCAACTTCCGAAATGTGAAACACGCCTCGGCACTAAAAAACTTCCCTGCTCCGACCTGAATTGAGGCTTTCGTTGGGATGATATTTTTTTTCATGTTTTACGAGTATGATACTGCTTGCTGTACCAGTTCCGCGGCTGCTGTACGAGTACAGAGTCGGAAAACGTACGCGACAAACGCAACCCAAAACTATCAACGCACTCGAACGCCATGCTCAGTTCGCCGGGGGGGCGGGGAGGGGGGGGGATAGAAAAATCAGCAGAAACAACAAAAACTGAAACTGCTCATGAACGCTGACGGTTGGCGCGCAAAGTCGTTGCAAGTTCGCATTTTCGTCAAGAAAGCGCGTCGGCACGGCACGTATCCCCTTGGAAGACGAGAGCTTTGTTGTTGCGCCCAGCACGCTGTGCGTGAAGCACGGCATCCGTGATATCGTTACGAAGCAGCACGTAGTCTAATTTTTGAATTTTGAATTGAGGCTTTCGTTGGGATGATATTTTTTTTCATGTTTTACGAGTATGATACTGCTTGCTGTACCAGTTCCGCGGCTGCTGTACGAGTACAGAGTCGGAAAACGTACGCGACAAACGCAACCCAAAACTATCAACGCACTCGAACGTATATACCACGCCTGTTTCTTCGCTAAGTGTTGCATGTTGGTCACCTACCTCGCCAGCTCTTCCGTACGGTTGGAGCTGTATATAAACTGGGCGGTGTGTTACACGTGAGATCAGTGCGCTGGGTATGGACGGTCGAGTGCTTCCCGCAAAAGATCGACAACACGCAGACCGTACGTACAGCAGCGTCACAGCAGCAGCAGCAGTACGATTTACAGGAGTAGCGTCCCAATTTGCATTTTTTTTGGAAATAATATTTGAATTTCGCGAATCGGTAGAACGTAGATTCATGATTCTCAAACAGTTTGCGTCCAAGCCCACGCAGCTTTCTTCTTCCATGGCCACTCACCAGATACCGCACATCAGGCCCTTCCTGATCGCCGCGATGTGCTCCAGCGCGTGGCGATCGCGCTCCCTCTCCAAGGAGAACATCCACGCTGCGCACCGAAACAACGGGTGCAACACGTAAAGGCGGTGAGAGGGAACGAGACGTCGCAATCCTCCTGGAGGACTCTCAGGTGGCTCAGCAGGAGGGCTTGTCCAGCGATCAAGGAGGAGGGTCAGCCCAGGCTCCGTAGATACTGGTGATGTTACACCACAGAGGCTCAACCTCAAGTGTGGGGCTATATATCGAGCTCTACAACAGGCTGCGACGGCAGCAAAACAAAACTGAAAACTGGGCGAGAACGTGTAGGGGGCTATCCCCGATGTAAAAACGCCAACTCAATAATAGCCAACTCCCGGGAAAAGGACACACCGCAGCAGCAGTGCGTTTGGGAGGCGAGGAAAACGAGGAATCGACGTGAGTGCCCTATAAAAGTGAACGTGTCTTCCACTAACCTAATGCCATGCACTGTAGGTACGAGCACAGGTGTCTGCTATCGAATATGTACGTGTTTTATCGTCAACAGCGCCAAGGCTGGCGATGGCACTCGAGATTCCGCCCTCCAAAATACCGTGTTCTACGTCGTAATGCACCATCGTGGTGCCGGTGCGTGCCGAGCCTGGCCCACATATTCCACCAAGACACCGTCTCCTTGCGATATGATCACTGATGCAGTTGAGACCCTTCACCTGCCATGGTTCCTGTGCGCTGGAGTTGTGTACCTAATGTGCCACTAGCTGCTGTATTTGTGCTTCATTTTTGATATTTTCGCCAGGGCCAACAAACTTTGTTCTGCCCTCTATTTCCAGTATAAAAGTTGCAAAGCCGATGAATCAACCAATCCCTCCGCGCTCTTGGCCTGCCCTTCCCCGCACCCCACATATAATACCTTCCGTGTAATAATCTGGTAGGTACTGCTGTAACGCTGTAACGCATGAGATACCCTCGTCCCGGCTCACACTAGCCTGACCGCTGACACAACCGTGGCGTACTATATGACCACC
>JBBMKB010003565.1:0-17758 GCA_037833945.1 Alaria marginata | reverse complement strand
GACACGGGTCTCTGCAGGTCTCTCTACTTGCTGGGCCCAAGTTGCCACCCGCTTGAATTAGTTATGTGTTGTCTTCTTAACTTCGAAGGAGCCGGGAAGCGAAGGACTGAAGAAGGAAGCAGAACGCCCGTCCCTTCTTTCGTGAACAATACATGCCACCGAGGCATGTAGAAACCCTTTTTATAAAACCCATTTGTATCCCGGTAACGGAATATCTAGTTTCCTGGAGCCTCTTGAAGAGGCTCCCAAAGCAATATCATAACATCAGGCGGAACATTATCCATCCGTTTGACGGTGCCTGGAGATAAACGCGGCTTGATAGTACTATTTTCAACGGGGGCTTCACTGCAATAGCTGGAGCATGCGCATAGGTTGTATATATACAAGGTTTCTGCGCTGACGCGCATCACTTGTCAACGAAAGCGATCCCAAGACCATTGTCTTTTAGAGAGGTTTCTTGAGTTTGAATGTGTGTTGTTCGTTTTCTATGATATTATATCAGCACGTATATAATCCATGATTCGTGGTTGCCACAAGACAACAATAAGTATGTGCTTTGGTCGTGCACAAACAGACAGACAAAACTCCCAGTGCTGTATATAGCTTCGAACTGATGAGACGAAATGTGGAGCTTGCAAAAAAACGTGGAATACGTATGGAATCAACTTGGCAGTCGAGCAATACGGCAGATGTAATGCCGAGCATGTAAGAGGCGAGCACGTCAATATGTACACGATCGTACATATTACACATCGTGTCCTATACCCTGGTAGGACCTGGCGAAAGTGGGTGGGAGTTCGCGAGACACCCAGGGGACAACCAAAACATTGCGGATGTGCACATGTGGTGATAAAATATCATAAAACAAACAAACGACAAGCATTCAACCTTGATTCAACCTCAGCAAACCCTTCTATACGAGGACGAAGGTCTCGCAATCGCTTTCGTTGATAGGCGATGCTCGTCAGCGCAGAAACCATGCACGTATACGAAGTACCCCAGGTATGTGTCAGTGCGACCCCGCCTTCTCGTACGCCCGTGTTTGCTGCTTTGACATTTTATGCCACGTATTGGTCCGAACGTCGAGTCATCCCACGGTAGGGGTGCACCCTTTTGTTTCTGAGCTCCTCATATGAGCAGCTCAATATCTCGTTTGAAACATAACTTTGAAGACGTCAGTTTTCGCAACCCAAACAACATATTTATGCGCTAGCCCCAAAGCAAATATACTCGTAAAATTATCACACCAACCAGTAGTTCCTCACTTGAGGAGCTCAGCCGGTCGGAAACTTTTAGCCCCAAAAGCGAAACCCCTATCGTGGGATGACTCCGGTCGTGGCATTGCTTTGCATACTGTACGGAGGGGTTGGGGCACACGACGCGAGTATTTCTTGTTACGCCCAAAAATACTCTCCGCGCTCCGCGTTTCGTTTTTATGGGTTTGCTGTGTATAGATGTCGTGTTCTCTCAGCGGCCTGTTCTGCTATCGTACGCTGTACGTGCGGAAACAACCTCACGTTTAGTAGTATGCACAACGTCCCGCGGCATCTCGCTTTGACACCATACTGTGTGTCTTTGGTTCCTTTCTATTCGCAGAAATTTCACCCCTTGTTCATGGGTCCCGCCGACATCGGGCCTGCCGTCAACCATTTCCAGGAGATCACCGCAAAGTACCCCGAGGTGAGAATTCAAGAAGGGAAGTACAGCAGAGGGCACATGTAGAGATGGCATGTAGTTTTATCACGAAAGGCGTGTAACGTGTTCGAGGCGTCGCTTGTCGGCCGACTTCGTGTACACCTTTGTTCTGCCTTTGAGCCATCCCACGGTAGGGGTTGTTTGTTTGGGGGTCAAACGTCCCTGACTGGTTGAGCTCCTGAAGTGAGGAACTACCGGTTGGTATGACCATTTTACGAGGACATTTGTTTTAGGACTAGCGGATAGACATGTTGGTCGGGTTGCGCAAACAAAACTCTTGGAAGTCATTTTTCCGGTCAGATATTGAGCTCCTCATGTCAGGAGCTCAGGATTGTTTTGCCGCAGCCCTACCGTGGGATGACTCCTTTTGCGAACGGGGGCGTTTGACATCCGATAGGGGGGAGGCGTTGCACAAGGTATACACCATACGCAGTAAAAGGTATACTACATACCCCTGGAATGTGCAACGGTAAAGGTAGCACTCTCGCGCAGACTCATCCCACTGTTGTAGCGGTTGCACTTTGGGGTCAAACGTCCCTTACCGGTTGAGCTCCTGAAGTGAAGAACTACCGTTTAGTATGATCATTTAACGAGGGCATTGTGTTGAGGACCAGCGGATATAAATGTTAATCGGGTTGCGCAAACGAAAAGTATGGAAATCATATTGCGGGTGGGGTATTGAGCTCCTCGTGTCAGGAGCTGATACAACTTTTGCTGCACCCCTACGGTGGGATGACTCCGCGACCGCACTCCTCGACCGTAAGTCTGACTGCGAGTATCCTTAATAGGGGGACTACTCAATATTGTTGCAATACCATTTTTGATTTACAGTTGCTGCCGCCGGCCATGAGTTTATTCAGCGGGTTGCACCTTGATGATTTCTCAAAACTAGTTTTTGGGTGGGGTATACATAGTAGTAGTAGCTCGTCACGTAAGGGCGCGTGCCAAGATGGAACACATTTTGACTGAAACGGCGATTTCTGAATGACGGACGGCTCCTTAACACGAAATCGTCCAGGTTTCCTTTTGTATCCCGAAATAGTTTCGTCGTGTGCCTACTGTAGGCCATAGGATTGCCAATCGCGTGAAAACACTCTTTGTTTCCGACTCATTTGTTAGGTGGGGTGTAAAGCACCTCCGCCGTATAATGCGTCCGATGAGCCTCAAAAAGGATGGGTTGTACCCCTTCTATAGCATGGGTCACCGGCTTGTCGTCCATGTCTTCGCACGGTGCCACAAACGCATTGCGTGCCTAACATTTCGCACATATTTGGCTTGCGTAAGGGGGGGGTGTACTCATTTCTTGCATAGCCGTAGTCATAAGACCATAGACCCTCGCATCCCTACAATGCCGGGACGGAGCATGTCGAGTTTTCACCGACCAGGCAGACATTGCGTGCGTGGGGAGGGTTATTAGTACACACCTTTCGCGAACCGGAGTTATCGATGATGGAAAACTGCATCGCGCCTCCCCCAGAGTATCCTACGTTCGAGACCGTACAAAATGGGGACACCTGCTGAAATGCCCCGCTTCCCCCGCCGTCCGGTTGAATCGTTTTGATTTGTGAGGTAAACCAGCGCCTATGGCGTTGATCCCTGCTGAACTGCATCCTCGTTTCTGTTCTGGGTATAAAGTACCTCTACTGTAGTTACTATTTGTGTAAATTTTCTTTTGTAGCGGTTAAAGAGATGACAAACGTGGCTGGGAGGACCGAGAGTACGGTGGTGGGGGATACCCCCGTTTTCACCGTCGAGTTTACCCTGAATATATTTCACTTAAACCCGTCCTTTAATCGTTTTGGTTATTAGAGCGGCGAATCAAAAGAATCTACGACCGTCCATATCGTGAAGCCGAATAAACGCACCAAGAAACAGCGGGCGCAGCCATTCTCTCGAGTTGCTCCAAGCCACTCAAACAGGAGGCCGTCAAAATGACCCGCCCACCGCAGTCTCGGTCCTCAAAGTACATAACGGAAATCCAACGTTGCCCTTTCCTCGCTCCGTTGTTCGACTTCGTGCAGTTCTGGATGTTCGCTCTCTTCGCCATGGCCCTGGTGGAGTACAGGTCCATCACCACTGCCTACGGGGAGCCTGACCCAATCACGGGCGAGGGTGACCTGAAGGAGGACTACACCCCAGGGGACCTCGGGTATGACCCATCTCACATCAAGCCCAAGTCCGCGAAAGCGCTGAAGTCGATGGAGACGAAGGAGCTGAACAACGGACGCCTCGCCATGATCGGCATCGCCGGCATGCTGGTCCAGGAGGTCGTGAACCCCGTCAACATACTGGGTTGAAACGGTCTAACATGCGCCGGTCACGAATTTACAGCGACCGTTCTTTTTTTGTTTGCAATACGTATATTTGTAAACCTGGGCCATAGTATTGTTCATCGGGTTACCCTTTTCATTTTTCTCATAATTTGTGTTTGGGTTTGATATCTGGACTCCTCAAGTGAGTAGGTCCCGAAACATAGGGTGTGTTACCTTTTTCATTTTTCTCATCATTTTTGTTAGGGTGTGATATTTGGGCTCCTCGAGTGAGTAGGTCCGGAAACATAAGGTGTACGTTTAGCGCAGCACGCGCCGCACGTACTGAAGGCGCGGGAGGGGTCGTTTCGGGTCGCTTGCGTGGATTGTATGCGACTTAACCCCGCGGTTTTGTTAGCGCACCTTCGGAGCAGGAACCTAAAGCGTATCCTCGTTCCAGCGTGCGTGTGTGGCTCTGATGAAATACCCAGTAGTGCTGAGTTGGTGCGGTGGTACTCGGGGAGGATTTTTGTTGTCACGCCTAGCGTTCCACGAACAAGTTTCGTGGGTTTTTTCCCGGTAAGGAATTTGCTGTTGGTGTGGTTTATATCTGGGGCTGTGAAAATAGTTTATCATTGTCCTAAATTATCGTTGTAAGCGTCGCGGTGTTGTACTTGGTCGAGGGGGCTAAGGTTTAGTACGTGCAAGCGGCTGCTTAATTTGCTGTTAATTTTTCTCTGACGGGTGGATCTTCACGTGTCTGCCGTGAAACCACCGCCGTGTAAGCGTCGCGTACTCGTAGTGCCGTCGTCATATTAACATCGTGAGCGCAGTACAAGCTGGGTATATACACATAACTTCGAGATGATTTCGACAAGATCAAACGACTCACGAAGTCATTAACTTTTCAAATCTAAAAAGTGTGCACATGGTCTCCAATTCAAGATAATATCCACGCAACACGCAGCAGCAGAGAGATCGATGAGTTAGATGTAGAGACAGCGACGTTGCCTTGCGCTCGACGCGCAGTCGGCGTTCAGCGCGTCTCTTGGCCACCAGACTACTACCGGCTGGCTCGTGCTTCGGCCAAGAGGCCAAGAAAAACGCACTCGGCTCGTGCCGCTCCATCGATACGTACTCGTATCTAATAAACTGCATGCAGCAGCTGAGCAGCAGTCACCCAGCGTGCTGGGCTCAGATCGTTTGTAGCACAAGCTGGGCGCAACCTCAAACTCTCGAATCAACCCGTAGCAATAATGTGTCTTCGAAACGGATTGACCGGTAGGTCTTTAAACCAATTTGACGGGTAAATCCTAGTAAAAAGGGTTTTGCTACCTCGAATTTTATGAACGGTCTAGACAGAACGCTTCTATCACCAAGAGCGCGAACACATTTATTTCTCTGGCAGCTAGAACGTCTGCAAGATCCGGCGAAGCGATGTAAGTTCGGGGTTGCTATGTAAGTTGGAGACTGCGCGCGCGGGAACAGACCCAAGATCGGGTTCAATGGGTCCTAGGTTAAGGGCGAGATAATAGAAGTATACTTGATACATCAAACGATTGCTCTTGACCCTCACGAAGGATGCTATACATTTATCGTACCAGGAACGTTTTAGACCTCAAGAAGTTTTGCTTGATAACACGAAAAGGTGCTCTCGAGGTCTCTCAGAGCGCATATTCGAAAAGTTTGTGTGTGTCCGCCATCCTCACACACTAGGTGACCCCGCCGAATGTTTCAGTCTCGGATTCAACCCGACCCCCCCCCCACCAGGCGCACAGACCCTATCCGTTGATCAACCTACGGGTGCTCCAACCTCTGCTTGTTTATGGCAGTTTGTCTCGAACTGTTCTAGCCTCCGCCACGCGTGACCCTTTGCAGGTTCGGGAAGCGATCAACGCAAAAAAAGTCGTGTATCAGATGCCTTGAGATTCGTGCCATCACAAACATTAATAAAGCTTTTCGTAGTGGGCGTGTCTTTCCCTCCCTCTCTCCTTCCGCCCGTGTCCCAGCGCGTCCACAAGTAAGCCTGTAACAGTCTGTCAGTAAATATAGGCCGCGGATGTGTACCAACAGTTGTAAAGGACGTTGCTCAAGTTTGGAATAAAGTGGTATCAATATGCGATGAATGCTCTTTTATAGTGTCTGGTTCTACGATAGAGGTATTAATAGCACTTTTTGGCTTTTTAGTTTGTGAATGACGGGGCTCCTTCACCCAAAATCGTCGAAAACTAACTCCTTGTTTTTCAGTCTGACTTTTTTGTACACCTAGGCCACATGAGTTTGTTCATCGGGTTGCACTTTTAGTTTACTCAAAAATCAGTTGGTGGGTGAGGTTCAGGGCGCCCTATAGTGAGGATCCCCAGAAAAAAACGGGCGCACCTCTATCGTAGCATGTGTCTAGTTTCTTAATTATGTCGGACATCTTGATATATTACAGCATTACAGCATCATCAGGTGTATAGCAGCCCGCCAAGGACGCGTAGATATCAGATAATTGATATCAAGGTTCCGGCACAAGCTTTCGGCATTACTGTATCTTGTTCGTCTTAAGGGACCTCGTCTAGGGGACGCAACAACTAACGAGGGACCCTTTTAATGGGCCAAGATGACACCTCTCAATTTTACATGTTATTGTCCTCATCCCGTCTAACATTATTGTGCTTGCCATACGACAATGTACAGCATATTTTTCCACGTTCATCACTCCAAAAACATAAATTAGCATCCACCGTGTCTTCTTTCTCACTCTCCTTGGTTAGTCGTAACTTTGATCCGAGATCACCAAGCAGGCTGTTCTCCCTCCTCGTCACCACGATTTGTGTCTCGAACGTTTTTTGGCGAGCAGACTTCAGCTCTCTACTCCCGCGTCGGCACCCATCGAATAGCGCCTGCCCAAGGCTGCTACTTTACTTCATATTTTTATAAATACACTCAAACGTCCGAGCCACGTGGGATTTGAACTACGTCACCCACTAGACTGGAATATCGCATTTGACGGTAAACACTAAACCACTAGAACAGCAGAATGCCCCTATCGTCCTTATGTTCTGGCCTGTCCTGCTGTCCTGTCTGGAAATGTTTGTTTTCGTTTTATCTTGCCAAAAATGGAGAAAACACTCCAGGCGTTGAGCGATTCGCTATTGTTAGAAGTTCGCAATCTCGATCAGACGTATTGTCACCCATTTTCCCTTGTCTCCTTAGGGTCGGTCTTAACGACACGTATGAAATTGTGTTTTTTACTGAAATTTCGGTAATTTCCCAAATTCGTAAATGGGTGAATCCTAACGATCACAGCTGCAGTTGCCTCGCTGAACAATCGTCCACCCAGCACAGAAGCAACACTAGAGCAGCAGTGTTCGCAGAAACCCCCCTTGTGGTGGTCCCACTGCAGTCGGCCTGACTCGTAGGCAGGTGTCGGTGCCTTGGGGAGTGTAATATATCACCAACTCGTCGCGCTACAACGCCGAACGCAACAAACGTCCCAGCTACTGCCCTCAGCGAACTCAGTCGGTCGGCTACCTCGGCGCGGTCACTTTATCAACTCGACTATGAGCGGCCAGAAGGCAATTGCGCCTTCTGCGCTCGGTCATGGCCCGTGGAGGACCTTGGGGACAACCCTGGCCAGTCTTGTGTGCTCATGGGGGGAGGAGCAGCTAGCACGGCGCGGCTGCCCGATCCTCTTCACCCTTGTACCTAAAAAACAAAAAAACTCAAGCGTCCATACGAGTTTTTTCGGTATTGATTTTTTTCTGCTTTTTCCTGAAATATATCGCGAAAAACCGAAATTTCAGTAGAAAACAGAATGAAACTCTTCGTTAAGATCGACCCTTACTCTTGTGTTTTGGTTGAGTGCGAGCTTAATCACCACCAAACCTGGGGGGTGATGTGGGTACCATGTCCCCGGGTCCAAGACGCCTACGAATATAGTCGAAACCCGGCTCCTCTCAGAATGTTCCTTGAGAGCTCCTTCTGTAAGTCGGCATACTTACCGAGTACGTTCGTGGCTCTTCAGCCCCTCACGTAGCGCCGACGCGACGGATACTCCGCCGAAGCTTCTAGGGAGACTCTACTGGAAGGAAGACTCCACTGGAAGGAAGAGTCTACTGGAAAGTCCGGTGTCCTGTCCCCCAGAGCCAGGATGCCCCGTTCCCCCACCTTGTCACTTCGTCTCTCTCCTTGTTTGTCACTTCCTTACTTCCTTGTCCCTCCACTTCCTTTCCCGCGTTTTCCGTCTCTCCTTGTCTTGTCCGTCTACCTGTCCGGTGACCCAAACATCCCTTTCAGTCTGTCCAACTGGGGTCGTTGTAGCTCAAGTGAGAGAGCACTTACTGTGGTAGGAGACGGAGGTCCGTTGCCTTCCAACGCCTTGACCCGGGAATTTTAGCAGCAGTTTTAGGTTTCCCCCGATCAGCTTGTGGGAGAGGTCTAAAGCTCTTGAAACACGGGGGCTCAGAATAACAATGGTTGGTGCACCTCTACCGTAGCATGCGTCATACAAGGACATCACGAGGCGACAGTGCGGTGACGAAGGATATCGTTCGCGGGATTCGTGGCACGTATGCAGGAGGAACGCCTGCCGCAAAGGGTGATGTTTGTGGAGCTGGTCGGGGGTAAGGGCTACTCTGGGGGGCGAGAGAGGGATTGAACGGTGCGCCTCAAGGAAGATATGAAGGAATTCGGCATGAAGTTCGAAGGGTGGCGAAAGGCTTCACAGAAGGCTGGCAGATGGTTTCGACGGGTCCAGGATGGAGCGGAGGCATTCATGCGGAGATGGTAGAACGCGGAGAGCTGTAGAGCTGCAGAGCGACACGCGAAGGCCGCGGCCGCGCCATCCACTGTTGAGTCATCCCACGGTAGGGGTTTTACGTTTTTGGATCAAACGTTCCTGGCCGGTTGAGCCCCTGAAGCAAGGAACTACCAGTTGGTATGCTCATTTTACAAGTTTGTTTGTTTTAGGACTATTAAAAGAGCGGGTGGAAATGTTGATCGAGAGTCACGAACGAAAATCTTGCGAGTCATTTTTCGATTGAGATATTGAGCTCCTCATGTCAGGAGCTGAGGAACTTATTGCTACACCCCTACCGTGGGATGACTCTGTTAACACCACTACGCAGCGGGGGGGCAGGGGGGGGGGTCGTCCTGCCCCAGAAACTGAAGCATGGCCACCATCGCCCTGACGTATGTGTGCCTTCTCGGCCGTAAGTAGCTAGCGTAAGGCCGCCGGGACCCGTTTGGTGCGTTCTTCCCGCAGCTCGCCCTTTATGCACTTGATGTTCTTTTATGTGCCTAACGCCTTTTCTTGCCAAACCCTACGAAGTGCTACTATGGCGCTTTCCTTTTGCCTTTCCTTTCCTTGCTATCTTTTCTTTCCCTTTTTTTCCTTTCGTCGGTTTGCTTTCCTTTTCCTTTTTCTTTTGTTCGCTTTCTTTTTTATGCAACTGCCTCGGGCCTTTCATTATTCATTTTTAGTTTCTCTCCTAGGATTTGTACATTAATGTTTTCCTCGGTGGCATGCGGAGTAGTCGGTTTCAGCCTCAGTCCTGAAACGTATGTACCAGTATAATCCTGATACGTACGTACGTTGACTTCCGATTTCGAATTTATCTTTTTGACGGATGTACGGCTTGCTTCGGCTATGATATTTGCGTGTACCACTTTTGGTTTGTTTTATTTTTCCGCTGGGAGGGGTATTCCTCCACTCCGGAGGGAATGGAGCCTGTCCTGTGACCACGGACTTGACGATTTATGCGAGTTAATGTGAGAACAACAACAACAACAACAACAACAACAACACAATGTCGCACGGCGTGTGGTGTGCGGAACGCAGGAACCCAGGGACGCGCGGTATTAACACTTCGAGCATCGAATACACTTCTTCGTATTTATTTTTTCAACAGCGGATAGGTGACCGACCAAACGACGACGATACGACCTCAAACGACAAAACAAAACACACAATGATCCCCATTTACAGACGGCGTGGAACAAAGGCCTCAATATAATTATGTGGAATGTGTGTTATCGGGGGGTGCCACTTTGAGCGACACTTCCATCTTAGCCATCAACGCAGGCTGCACGTGCTGCCGTTTCGCATCTGTCTCTAGTTTGGTAGAGCCAGAAGGAGTAGAAACGCCTGTTGTAAACCCATCTCCATCCCCAGCTTCGAATTCAATTGGTGCGCCCATGCCGGAAACGCCCACTTCGAACTTGACCCCGGCAGCAGGAGTAGCTGGTTCTGAAGATGCAATGGGTTCCCTTTTGACACCGCCCCCCGAGGAGGCTCTCTCAGCCAGCCGCGGAGAAGAACGTGGGCTCGAACGCCGCCTCTTGTTGCCAGCGCCAACACGGCGCGCAGCGGGTTTAGCGCCTTTCTTCGCTGAACCACTCCCCCCATCCCCGCCGACGACATCCCTACTCTGATCCCTGGAAGACCGTCTGCTCTCCATGTAAACCATGCCGTCCTCGGCGTGTTCCGCGCAAAACTCTCTCTCATTTACCCCTTCCGCGCCGAACGAGGGAAAGCCCTTGCACCCGGGGTGTGTGCACCTGCTCAACTTCCCGTTCATGATCCACTCTCCCGCGTGCTTCGCACAGAACTCTCGCTTCTTGACGGCGTCCACTCCGTACAACGCCTTCCCCCTGCAGCCTGACTCTGCGCACCTCTTGGATGCGATGTCCACCATCCCCTCCTTAGCGTGGGGGGAGCAGTATTCAACTTTTTTGCTGCCCTCGACGCCAAACGACGAACTTTTCGAGCAACCCGGGTGGGCACATCGCTTGCGGTTCACACCCACCATGCCCTCCTTGGCGTGCGGGGCGCAGAACTCCGCCTTCTTGGTGCCGTCTACACCGTACGTCGCCTTCGTCAGGCAGCCTTCCGTAGAGCACTTCTTGCTGCGGACGTTTCTCATTCCCTCCTTAGCGTGCTTGGAGCAGAACTGCGGCTTGCCGCTCCCGACCACACCGAAGGACGCCCTCGTCTTGCAACCCGGGTTCGCGCACATCTTAGAGACCACGTCAAACATCCCGTCCTTGGCGTGCGAGGCACAGAACTCCGTCTTGTGGCTGCCGACCTCGCCGTATGTCGGGTTTTTGTGGCAGCCTGGGTGGGCACACCTCTTGCTATTCACGCCCACCATCCCTTCTTTCGCGTGCGGGGCGCAAAACTCAACCTTCTTGCTGCCTGGCGCACCGTAGGACGCCCTCGTGGAACACCCTTCGGCGGAGCACTTCTTGCTGTAGACGTTCACCATCCCCGCTGTGGCGTGCGGGGAGCAAAACTCCGGCCTGTTGCTTCCGTCCACGCCGTAGGCCGGGTGTTTCAGGCAACCGGGAAAAGAGCACTTCCTAGACACCACGTTTACCATCCCCTGCTGGGCGTGTGCAGCGCAGAATATCGCTGTCTTGCTACCTTCAATACCGAAGTTGGGGTGGATCCTGCAACCCAAATGGCCACACGCTCTGCTGGGGTTGGTTGCGATCAGGGGCTCAATTTCCATCATCTCCTCCGTGGAGTGGGTGGGGCAGAACTCCGCCTCGGTGCTGCCTTCCGAGCCGTAGGTCGGGAGTTTGTAACAAGATGGGTAGGCGCACCTCCTGCGGCTCACGTTGACCATTCCCTCTTGGCTGTGTCTGGTGCAAAATTGCGCCGAGTTGGTACCGTCCAAGCCGTAGGACGCCCTGGTGTTGCAGCCTTCTTCGAAGCACCTGCTGCTGGCGAGGCCGAACATCTTGACTTGGCCGCGCGCGAGTAACAATTGCACCCTTTTGCTGCACTCCATCTCGTTTGCCAGGCATGTGTCGCAATTTGGCTGTACGGCGCAGCTTGCCTGTCCGCAGCTTTCAGGGATCAAACTCATCGTCCGTTATTGGCGATCCGGAGCAGAAGTATGACGTGTCGCTGCTGACCTTGCTTTACAAAACCAACCTAAGAGCCCGGATCGAAGTAAGAAACAAGGAAAAAGGAGAACGTACGAACAAACACCAGTCAGTTTTTATCGCATTTTGGCTAATCTTTACAAGTTCAGTGTAGTGCATGGTCACCAAAATGCACAACCTAGTTTCCCACACGGCCCACGCAGTCGTGGGGTATCGTTTAGAGGACTACTAGGTAAGCTTGGGTGCCGTCAGGTAGACGGAACGGTATGATGTGAACACAACACAACAACAATACGCGCCATGGAGCTTGATTCATATACCGGGTTATACCATATAGAAAATGACGAAACAGCGCGCGGACTCTTGTATTTGTGCTGGCTATCAATCATTACAAATCAAGGGTTTTGTGTGAAGAACACACACACATACATGATGAAAAATCAATCAGGCCAGGAACTGAGTTTCGTGGAAATCGATGCGTAAGCGCTGCAGTTAAATATATTAAGACACCACACACATCTCCACCCCCGCTTTTGATAGAAATCTCTATAAATCTTGTACACTACGGTCGGCACCACGGCGGGGCGCCACGACAAAAACAGAGGGCAGTCGGGTGTTCCCTATAGGTAGTATCAGCGTGTTCCCTTTCTTACCACAGTTACACCTTGCGCCGCTAACAAAACGCACATCACAAACAAAAGAGTGCTGCCATACTGGGCGACCCTCAGGGGTGGAGTTTTCCCCGTCGCCCTTCGCCTAAGTTAGGCTCAACGTGACAATCGTTAAACAGTGCGAGGCCTTTTGGGTCTCTCCGTCGTATGTCGTGTATATTCTAGTCTCTGAAGGACAACCGTATAACCGTGGGAAGACGTAATTATGGATGAATGCGAGTGCGTTATCTACACCCCACCACAACCAACGGGATACTTTTTCAAGATGGCCGCGATCGGTTATTTTGTCGTCTTCGGGATTCTTCGGTAAGATTGTCCGAATTCTCAACCAACGGACGCAAATTGTCGATGTTTAAAGTGTTCCTTCTACGTGAGTTTCAAGCGACCGCTATAGAGTGGGATATCCAATCGGAAAAAAAATCGGCATGCCAAGGCCCGAAAACAAATCGACGACGACAACGACAACGACAAAGACAACGATAGCTATATGTACCGTTACCGAAAACCTGGTACGACATTAGTTGATGAGCGACAACGAGAACGACACTGGAGGCGACAACCGGCGCACAAGGCCCACACAGCCCATCCGCACATCGCATGGTTTTTGGTTTCGCGTCGTCAGCAAAACATCAGAAGCTGCGGTGTTTGCGTCTCGACCTTCACCGTCTCGACCACGAGTCAAGTAGGTGCTGCCGCGCGCTGCGACGTACACGGCGATGGCTACGATTTCCCATGTGTCCATGCCTCATACTTTGAATACTATTACTGAATTTGTCACCGGACAACGTGCAGCTTGAGTGGCACTACCAACAACGTCATCTGTTAAGCAGAACATGAGTACGACTGCAGATACAGCAGCAGTACGTCATGTAAAACTTTAAAGCCCTGTTCACTATTGCTTTGCATTCAAAGTTACACATGGAAACTGTGCAAAACATATCCTACAGGAAAACAAGTGCAAAGTTTACCACCAGCCCCCGCGGTACATTCGAATTATGCATTGTATTCACGCACCTGGCGAACGTATTCGGTCAAATTTACGATCAGGGGCTGGGGTTGACAGTGCTTTCAAATAAAGTTATCGTAAAAGTGTACATATGTACGTAATTTTTTCACAAAAGAAACATTGAACAGGGCTTAAACCTAAGAAGATATTTCGTAAGATACAACCGCTACCTACGCCCTGGCCGCTGAGGCGCAATGTAGGCGTGTTAAAGTATGCAATGCGTAGTAAGATGTGCCACAGGCTAAAAAATACGTTAGGATGCGACTTAAGGCCGTTGAAATCCTTCAATGCTTGCAAAGGCCATAGACTGCGTCTTACTGCCTGGCTTTCTCACCCTAGTATCTTGTGAGTTTCTTATTAGGTGATCCCGAACCCCGGGTAGAGGGTTTTCGCATGTAAAACGGCTGTGTTTTGGGCGGAACAGTTGCCTTATTCAGTATTGCCGTATCGATACTTGCGCACCAGGCACGCCAGGCACTAACCAACGCCTCAGGCAATCCTCTTCTGGAAAAACGTTTCAAGGGCGAAAAGTAAGGCATCGTCGTACAGGCTCGACCATTTAGTTTGCTCTGAGTCCGTCGGTAAGTGGTCCCGAACCCTGCTTTTACAGGGTGTATAATATATATATCGGTGTTTTTTGTGCATAAAAAAGTGTGTATCGTTGCCCCCTTACACGTGTGCATTCGTTGCTCTACGCCAGCACGGCATGTAAGGCGCATAACAGCGTGTACTAGAGCGAGCCACTGCTGCGACTATTAATAGCTCGAAAAGGGTTTTACAGTAGTCCTTTCGGTGTTCATGAACAGCAACGAAACAACAAAACGACTACAATTTGAACAATCGTCTACCAAACAGCTTGCAGCAGTGCAAATATCACCGCCCTGCGCGCGTATCGCTTATGAAGGTCCCTTAGTTGCAGTTTTAGCACATCACCTATCCTTCACTCTCTCCACTTTCCAAACGCCAACTCGCGAGACTTCAGGTAGCCGCGCAGGTTGGAAGAGAGGCTCGCGAGGTGCCGCATGTTCGATCAATGCGCTAGCTCGTGTAGCCGGCGGCTTTTACCAGCATTCTCCGCAAGTATAGAACGAAGCGTTTTTCTGCATTTTGGGCTCGTCAGGATGGGCTACGTTTAGTGTTATGATGCCAGCAGGCTGAAGGACCAGGACTAGTTCTTCATTCGCAACTCATCAGGGTATATAAAAACTGTAGTGATATGGTATCCTTGTAGACTGAAGGTCCACGGTTCGAAAAATCCGGGTTTGCAGCCGATGACGCGTGATACGATAGAGGCAGAATCGATCTGCGAAACCATTTTTGGTTGACGAAGTTCATCAACTGAGGATCTACTCAATATCGTTGGCATTCCGTTTCGGGTTTAACAGCTTTGCTGTTGTATATCTAAGCTACGGGAGTGTTCATCGGATTACGAGCCCATCTTTCTTCAAGGTCAGTTTCTGTGTGAGGTTTCGAGCTCCAATAGTGAGGAGCCTTAGACTATTTGGATGCACCCGCTACCGTGGCGAGCGTCTGATCAGTATGGACTACCGTTTGGTGTCGTGGTATGTCTGCAGACAACAGGCTTAGCAATAGCACCGCATCTACGGTTCGTCACGATCCACGTTCACTACGTAGTTTTGGCGGCATATGGCCGTGTAATAAAGTCTCAATATCGGAAACACGGGAACGGTTTGCGTACTACGTGGAAGGCCTAGTGACATACCACTCTGTCCGAAACAACAAGCACCGTTTTGTATTCATATTTATCATCAAACAGGCCTTGTATTTCCGGATAGAGTGGTACGGAACAGGGGTTCAGGGAGATGCGCGATATAGCTCACACGGCGCGACGGACTCCCCCCCGGCCACCTAATGTCTGCCGGACCGATGAAAACCGGACGTGCTGTTGTACGTCTTGGCGTTGCAGACAAGGACCAAGAAGGAATAAAGTAGCACACAAATCAATATCATAGCATCGAGAGAACGCTGAGAACGGCAAAATATATCTCAGGTTTTGAACTGCTTGCAAAAAAGAGAGTATACATGGGCTCGCGTCCCCGGTGGTCAATTTCGCAACTACTAAAGTAGAATTTGCGAGTTCGAGGCTCCCCTAAAGAACCGTTTTCTACTGCCAACATTGACCCGATGAACGCGCCGAGCGTGCGAATGGTCTACTCGACGCGAGACGCGTGCTGTGATATAGGGGTAGCACGGTTACGCTGATTATGTTCATGGATGACGGGGCTCCTTAGCCCAAAATCGTCGGAACGTCAACCTTTTTTTGCAATGCTAATCGCTGTCCATGTATGATACCCAAGGCCACGGGGTTATTCATTGGGTTGCACTTCGATGTGTTCTCAGTGTTGTGTTTTGAGTGAGGAATAGAGCGCTCCTCGAGTGAAAATCCCCGAGGAAAAACGTTGCACCCCTACCGTACCAGATTTCGCGAGTTGACGAGAAAGACAACACTATACTCGTCTGGCGACAAAAAGGAACGCATGCACCGTAGTGGGGGGGGGGGGTGCCTCTAAAGTGACCACGGATGTGAGTTACCAAACGAACGGGAGCCGGAGAAACTGTGCCTAGATAACGTATACGCATGGGATGGAATGAAAACCGAATGTAATTGTTGTGGATGCAGAAACGTTCCCAGCTCGAGGGGACTTTTGGGGCAAAGAAACATCCGGCCAAGGTTAAGCAAAATGCGCGTGTTCCGGTTTCATTGTTTAAGGTCCTTTCTTCATGTCACTGTGGGGTATGGATGTGACGACAGCAGGATCGACACCACTGTCAAAAACAGTGTAAAAGGGTGACAAACCATATGGAAATGGTGTTCTTAGCTGTGTTCGGACACCCTGCTGGCTGCTGCATCGACTTCCGTTTGTGGTCTGCTTCGTTTTCCATGCATGTTGTTTCAAGTTGTTTCGTCTTGTTTCCTCAACAAAAAACCTTCTGGGTGCCTTCCGTTCCTCTGTGTGCAACATGTTTACGTCACACCCGGAGCAATTTTCATGGTTGCCCTTATACTATGTCGATTTATCTTTCTTGCCCGCAGTTTGTCTGTTTTGCTAGCTTGTAAATGCTCGGCTTTTCGTAGACAAGTGCGTTCGGCAATGCAATACAAAATATCCTTCCAGCATGTGCGTTGCATTTCCTCCGTAGTTTGTTAGCAGAGAGCTTGTATCTCTCAACGGTGAAGCATTGGCACAATACCGGATCTCGACGGGTAGAAATAAGGGCTTCATGTGAAGAACACACGCAAAAATCAGGCAGGGGGGGGGGGGGGCACATACGTACCCCTTCGGTCAGAACAACAAAATACGCAGAACAGCCGTTCTTTCTTCGATGTAACAGCGGCAGGTAAACTTGATGTGCGGTATTATTGTGTTTATGGCAACCCTTGGTGCGAAGTTGGGGTATACCTTTTACACCGCCCCTTGTTTTCTTCTGCTGCTGCGATGCTACGCGTGTGGCATTATACAAGCTACCAGATAAGTAGTAAGCCTGATATACACAAGGGTTGTTTAACCCCTTTCCGCCGACTGCTGGTTGTGCCCGCCACTTGCTCCTACCTGATACCGACTGCGCGCTATGGCCGCTGCTGTTCTTCGTGTACGACCATGAACAAGTTACCTCAAATGCGATACATAAAAAAGACGCAGGTACAGAGCACGAGTATTAACGTACAATGTGGTCTATACCTGAAACGGGGTACATTATTAAAAATCTGCCTACTGTAGTCTAAAGAGGATGCTACGAGCAAAGTTTTAGAGAAACAAGCACCTGCTTTTTCGACGGGTTTTCTACTGCCACTGCGCTGCTGCTTTTGTGGCGATCTTACAGCAGAATCCTGGAGCAGAACACCCCTATTAATACCAAGAATAAAAACAACAAGAAAGTCATGGTGATACTTTCCCAGTTAAGCAGGAAATTCGGCAGCCGTCTTTATGAATTTAATGCAGAGCGTACGATTTTTGAACTAGGAAACCTAGTCAGCACACGAGTAGATACGTAATATTGTATAATATTCGGAGTACAGCAGTACAGGACACTGTTAATAACAACCAGAGATGCCGACCCAAGCGGTGATACGTGTTGGGGACAACAGCTGCCAGATTTCATGTTTATTTTTTATTATTATTTAATAGTACAAGGGGGGCTTCGCCGCGGCGGGCTGATGCCCGCCTGCGGCTTCGCGCATGCCCGTAAGGTAGGTAAAATAAGCGGAGACAGATCATAAAAGTGACAGTCTACTGCCA
>JBBMKB010003454.1:0-17760 GCA_037833945.1 Alaria marginata | reverse complement strand
TCTGCACAACCTTTACAATAGATCATAAAGCCGGGGGAAGGGCGGATGATCGTAATTATTTGGCACGTTGTTGTTGGTTTGTATATGTGCTGCACATATCCTGAACAACGCTTTTGGCCTAGCACCGTTCATGTACTATAGCTGGTATGTAGTAGTTCCTGTTCATCATGCATCCGAAAAACAGCCCCCCCCGTTACTACCGCCCTTTTAGCCTCTTTTGGTCTAGCACCATTCATGTACTGTATCTGGTACCAGGTATGCAGTAGCTCCTGTTGATGATAAACCGAAAAACAGATATTAATCACCTTTCTTATTTTATGTTACCGTATTCACTGTCCCGTACCCCCCCCTGCCATCCCCGCACCCCTTCTCTCGCTGCTCCCATCATCGGTTTAGCCCTGACACCGTGCGTGCAATTATTTGTACTCATTATGCGACCTAACACTGTTAATAACACCTTTCCCCTGAATAATATTACGACTCTTTATACAAAACAAACTGCTATGTTCTACAGCTGTCAGATTTTGGGCCCCTCATAATCGGATTATATGGTTTCCGTGCACATATTGATTAACCACAAATCGTCTACGTATCATACTGTTGACCCTGGTACTCGCTAGTACTAAAGGGAGTCGCTGACATATACCCTTCATGAGGAAATATACACCCCCTCCGTAAAACGCGCGATCGATGTATCACACACAGCTTGCGAAGTGAGTTTCGACGAAATCCTCGATCTCACAGGTGAAGTGTTTTTAATTTTTTTTGTAATATATATATATTTATATATATATGGTATAACGAAGTATACTCGGTCGAGATTACCTAGATCGTGGTCGACCCTGTGTGTGTAGTTGTTTTGGTTATGTCCAAGTCCGCTGGGAATTGGTTTCATAGGTTAGAACGGGTCGATGTTTATGATACATACAGAAGAAGGAAACACGGTTTTTTTATGAGAGAAACAGGACGACAGACACGTCCGTCGCGATTCCAGGGCAAAGTCTATGTCGGCCTACTCGATAATGTACAGGGAGAGGGCGAAAACAACATCATCGCACCACTTGCTCCTAAGGATCCACGCCACTTGAACTCCCTAATGCACTCTCTGAATATGCTCACCCGAGCCGGTCTCTACCCCACCCTGGCACTGAGGTTTTTTAGAGTGGCCAATCGAACTCTATGGGCATCCTATGGGCAAGGTATGCAGCGAAAATAAGTGAAACAATAATAGATGTTCTGTTGCTATTTGGGGCATTATCTCTGCAACGTTGGCCATAAATAGGTAGTTTAAAACGTATAACCACTGCTGTGGCATGCGTCATCAACGAAGTGCCAAGCAGTACCCTCATCAGCAAGCAAGCCCTTGTCCGGCGTGGAAAAGGCAGCTCTCTCTAACTCACGGTACTCACAAATTTTCCAAGCCCACCAAGCTGTCAAAAACATCCGTTGGAAGAGAGTCGTGCTTGCTGTCCGCGAGGTCCCTGCAGCATTTACCGTGCGTCCGGAAGAAAGCAAACCGATCGACGGACGAAAACAAAAGCGACCGACGGAAATAACGGAGCAAAGCGGTCGACAGCGCCGGCAGAGGGTGGCCATGACCCCTACGCCGGAGCAAGGCTACTGTAGGGGTGCAGTATCTAGCGCTTGCGCTGGTGATGGCTACTGTACGTTTTCTTATTCGAAACGTTAGCCCTATGCGTCTTCTTTGTCTTGTCTTTACACACTACCATCATCGAAATGCTTTTGAATCTGTACCAACAAAAAATGTCCACGTCCGCTCCTCGGCGAGTTATCTAGCCATTTGCAAGAACGGCTTATACTCAGAAGCGAAATGGCCCACCTACAGGCTGGTTCACGTTGAATGTGCCAAGTTTTTAGCCCGGCCAAAGACCACGCCGTTTTTGCGAGTAAAAGTGTAAAAAACATTCAGATGCGTTCTATGCACCGTTGCCACAAACAATTATGAAGGAGCTTTTAATTTTGTTTTCGTTAAATATTTGGGTTTTAAGTGTTCTTAGCGTTTTTTGCGTTTTACGGCTATTTTGGGCCTTAAAGGACACCAAATTTCTCGAAATGAAATGGAAAAACGAAACACACCGTCATTCATTTTTTTGGTAACGGCGCATGGAATACATGTGCCGAGTTTCAGGGACTACTTCACAAAAACGGCCTGACATTATGACTTTTGTACGATAAAGGGTGTAACTTTACGGCATAGGCTTGAAACGTCTTGTTTTCAGTACAACGCTGATTTCGGACGTGATATTCTACACTAAATCGATATAACATTATCAGATATTCGGATATGTGTTGTTAACTTTCTACGACCATGCCTTTGGGTATTTAACGCCAACGAACTTCGAAAACATAAGGGTTTCGGTCATGGTCCGATATTTCAGGGCCAAACAATTAAAACCGTGAAAATCCGATTTCGACAAAACAACAACAACAACAACAACAACAGACAACAATAACAGCCCCCAGAAGTTAATTCTCCCCCGCCGTATCCTTGATCAACTATGTTGGTTCACTCACAAATAGGTCAAGGATGTCAGACCGTCGAGCAGTCCGCGTGGTACTGTCATACCCACGTTGTCTGCAAGACCCCTGTTTGAAAAATGCATGCGCGCGTAGAAAACAAAGATCACGACCTATGACATCTAGGTTCTCGATATCGGTTGGTGTTGTGTGTGGTGAAATATATATGCAGTACAGACCCAGACCCGACCCACGAAGTATACAAGATCTCGCAGGTCAAACGGATCCCACCGGTCAACGTGATGCACAGGCCATCTAAGAGGTTCCTCATTTGGGGAGCTCTACGCACCATGCAACATATTCATATGACAAAGTGACACTCACGTCGCACGAAAAACAAGCGCAAAGCCTGAAGGTATGTCGTGACCAATGACGTCAAACCAAAAACGAGATTCTTACGATATTGGTTGAGTCGTTCACGTCAGCCGAAAGGGGTTTCTAAAAAACGGTCTACCTCTACCGTGGGTCTCGTTGCACCAGAATAGTCCAAGGCACTCTACTTAAAATCTCAATACCGCGTACCGTTTACTTTCTTGAACACCAACGAACTTTCAACCGGACATCAAACCCCCTCGCCGTTAGGTAGTCACGTAATGATACCGCAGTCTGCAACGGGATTGGGTAGTTCTTCGGTGGAGAGTCTTCGTCAGTCATGATGTATTTGTCAAAGAAAATGTACTGCCGCTGTCGCAACACGTCTCCATGGTAAAATGTATCAAACCCCATCAGCATTACCTCCATCCCCCCGGCATCATTGAAGTATGACTACGTTTGTTGGAAAAATCTTACAGGTAATCCACATATCGCCGATACGTTAGAATCCACAGGTGGTATCTTACAGGGTATATAGAGCAGGAGTAGCGCCGAAGATGCCGGGAGGCAGGGTGGCGAGCTGGTTGTGTGGCAGATACCTGGTTCAGGAAAGGCACCACCACCGGAGTACACACACCGGTGAATCGCATGTATGTTTGTGTGACGGCATGTTGCAAGATGCCTTCCAGCCACGTGCCAGGAACAACAGTAGTGTTGAGGCAAATTGCCATATTCCTATCATGTCGGCATAAATATACGGATGTCGCGGTAAGGGTGCATGTACAATTGCTGAGGCTCTTGCCTTGAGGAACTCCATACCCCGTCCAAACGGAGGACTTTACTAAAAAACTCAACGTCAAACCCGATGAACGACATCGTGGCGGAACTAATAAATAATCACGGTTGCAAGACCAAGATGGCACTTAGACTAGTTTGGGTTAGGGAGCCCCGTCGTTCAGAATCTGGTGTTTTCTGCCAAATCAGAAAAAATGTGTATGCTAAAAATTGAATGTTGATGTCCTTAAGGAAGTCTGCCTTCCAAGGGTACAACAGACGGAAACTAGGTAGCAGGTAAAATAACATTAAAAAACAGCCCGAAGTTGTATTTTTACTCAAGGCATCGTCTGACTGAAACAGAGTGCAGTCTGATACCTTAGATATTTAAGTACAACCATCCACACATCTGACAAAACCAAAAGGCTCTTCTCAATTTAGGATTCCTATTATATACCAGGTAGTCATCTCTCAGTGTCGAGAGCCTCCCACCGTAGTGCATACGTACTCCATGGTACCTAGTTAATAGTTGTTGCCTTCGAATGTTTAGGACATGGCTTACAGTTTGGCTAGAGCCGGCGTTCCTTGAAATATCGTCGCTGGTAGGGTGGAGATCTCGTTCTGACTCATCGTCCTGAACAAGATTTAAACAAAAACAAAAGGTGTGGGTTTGTTTAACGAATGGGGACGGCGGGATATTGCTAATACTGATTTTTTGGCAGGCGATATCGGGGTCCTTTGAGTAGGTCAGTAGGTGGATCGTGGCAAACAGACCAAGCCGATGACCATCAAGCGGAACAGACGCGGTAACGAGCACGGCGGACACAGCAGTACCCTTAGGGGTAGGGGCTGGTACAACGATATCACAGATCACTTTGCTTTAAACATTTCTCAGTCTCTCTGGTGATTCTTAAGAGAACCAGGCGAGGTCCTTGTTCCGTGTTCCTGGATTTCCACAAGACCTCGAAGGCATTCCCGCGCCGAGGAGATCCTTCCTACCCCTGCGTGATAAAGCTAAAGGAGCTTACGAAGCTTACCTCTTGCTCACAGACAGACCCCCCACATGGCACTGATCAGCACAGTCGCCACGCTTTGTATTACTTCCTAGCGCCTCTTCGCTGTAACACTAGGTCACGCAGTCTCTTGTAACTGTGTGGTCCAATATATAACGGATGGCCAGGGGGTGGGAAGGGGACGCCTGGCTGCATCCCAAGAGTACGTTGTTGTTTGTTGTTTTTGTAAGCACAGCAGCAGCAGTGGTGGTAGTACGTACGTATCATATGTGTGAGTACTTGGACGTATTGTACGTCGCACATCACACACATAAATATTCACGTGCATACGCACGTACGAAGTTATCCACACCCCACACCAACAACAACAACACGTACCGTACAACCGTGGGGATGATGTGCGCCAAAAACAAAATTGGATTCGTGAAACGGATCATGAAAATCATTCGTTGGCAGTTTCAAAATGCGACCTAACTCTCCAAGTATAATTCACGTCATCGCCCTAATAGCCCTTTTTATAAACGCTGTGTGTGTTCGTATCATACATGGTCAGCAAAACGAGCGTGTGTGCTCGTATTATACGGGTCGTGGCCAGCAGTACGTACCGTAGTTGTAGTGGGGGGGGCGAAGGAAGGACGATGTAGGTGATGTGTGTGTGTTGCTGTGTGTGTGGGGTACTCGTACAAAAACAGATTTTGCTGCTGCTACAGCAGCCTTGTATTTTCTAAGACGAGCGATGCGTGCTCGTACCATACGGATGGTAGTCAGAAATACGAGTGGTGTATCGTATCATATGGCGCGTGGTCAGCAGTCGACATGCTTCGCTCGACAAAATCGACGACAGAGTCGTGAGATCGGACCGTGGCGAGCTCGTGAGAGGCTCGGTCCGATCCACCCTTGGTGTACAGTGTTCACACTACCGCCGGTGATGTGTGGCGGGCGCCGGCCATGCTGCTGTTAAAAATATATTTAACGGCTGCCGTGGCGGAAACAGAAACAAAAAACTGTTGATTGCCTCCCAACGGGCGAAAAATGAATTGAGGAACTGGTCCCCTTGACTTAAAAAGAACCAGACGGTGTTGGCTCGTATCATACATACCGCATACGAATACTTCGTAATAGAGTGGTCTAAAGGTCGACTCTGCGTCTCAATAGATATCGAAGGATACAGAAACACGTATTTGATCACAAGCGGTATTTGAGGGTCAGTCTATGGCATCGGGTTACGGTCGCTTGTTGAACCACGGCACGGCCTCCGTCGGAATACAAACTGAAGTGTTCTTATCTTGGGTTATACGTGTGTTTGATATATTGAAAGATTTTTTATTTGCGTCTATACGGCTTCGAAAGGGCACAAGCTGAATAAGTCTAAAGCGAAAAGTACGCGTACTTTACCCCAACTTAATCGTGTACAAATTCCAAGCGTTGCTGTTCAAACATATATAATATATTTGGCACGCAAACGCACCGACGTCCAACGATAACAAAGCAATTGTGGTTGGGTTGGGCTTCATCAGGATTGAATTGTAGATTGGGTTCACTTTGACGCGAAAATAACAATTTATTTCGTTGGGGCTTAGTTAAGGTGGTTTTGGTTGGGTTGGGTTTAGCTGGGTAGGGTTAGTTTCTGAGCTGGGGTTGGATAACGGCGCGATATCACATGGGCGGGCAGGTGGGTGGGTTGGTAGATTTGGTTGGGTTGGGTTGGTCTGACCTGGGTTGAGTTGGGTTGGGTTGGGCTGGGTTTGGTTGGGTTGGGTTGGGTTGGGTTGGGTTGGGTTGGATTGGGTTGGGTTGGGTCGGGTTGCGTTGGGTTGGGTTGAGTTGCGTTGGGTTGGGTTGGGTTGGGTTTATGTGCGATATATTGTGGGTGAGCAGGTGAGTGATTCGACACTACGGCGTTACACCGGGTGCCATGCCGCCCCAGCACAGCACTGAGTATTGCCTGTGGTTCTGCAAACACCCTGTCTCCCGGCAAGACGGCGAGGCCACAATACTTTATACCAGCCACACGTTCCAACCACACGACACTACTTCAGGACTACATGCTTATCGTATGTTGCTTTTTCACACCGGGTGCCAAGCCGCAGTACAAGATTGCTTGGACAGCTTCTCAGCCACACCACAGTGCCATCCTACTCTATAGCAGCTACATGCGACCGCAGGCACACGCCACATATGCAGGACAGCTTGCTTACTGTACTACATCGATAAAACCAGATCTATGAGGCCACAGGTTTACTGCAGTAAAGGTTTATATCATGCAGTAAACGCGGTTGCGCCTAAAATGGGTTGCGTCGCCAGTTGACAATCTCGTGCCCATCTGATGTACACCTGGACATCAATGTTGGCTGTGCCTAAAAACGTGTATCATAATTAAGTGTAGCAGGGGGTCAAACTTGGAACTGTATGGGTGTATAGTCCTAATTGCAGCTGGACACCCTTTTGTTCAAACCTTTAGCACGAGGCGTACGGCGTGTGGGACAGTAATATATTTTATTCCATGCGCAACGTCTGGGCACAGTTATCATTCTTCTCGTTCGTGTCGATAGTCTGCTGCTCCTTAACCCCGCACGTGCAAACAGCTGCAAAAAGGGCGAGGGGGTGCCAACCTCGTGATTTACCGGCCAACCCCAGACACGAAGCCACTGCGACGAAGCTTCTCCATCTCGAAGACACCACAATCTGGCTACTCGCTGTAGCGTGCCGTCACCACACTGCCTTTCCCTCCAAAGCGAACCACTGTACAGCAGCACTGGCTGGCTGGGTTGGGAAATATTTGGTTTGTACCAGGATCGTGATGTCTCGCAAACATATCTGGATACATTCCATTCATTTTTAATGAAAATCTACGCATAATAGCAGGGGACTATAGTCCACATTACACAGGAGTTTCAGGGTTGTGCCAGGTTTTCGAAGACACTCTGACAAAGCTCCCACTTGCACAATAATCTCGCAAGCTGCGGATTATTCAAAGCAACCCACCATTACGCTGCCTCCTCGCCAGAGCGAGCGTGCATAGCAAAGAACCGAATGGCTGGGTTGTGCCAGGTTTGGGTTAAGCCAGGACAACCGATGTCACGCTCGGGTATCTGATTTATGTCCAGGTTTTGTGCAACACGTAACAGGAGACAACAATCCACCACATGCAGTAGCACAGCGGTAGCTACGTTGTACCACGTTTTTGACGGAAGTAAGACGAGGCTCCCACTAACACAGTAATAACCAAACGGCCATCTCGCCAACACGAGTCCATCATTTCACTTGCTTCTCGACAAAGCGTGCTTCAATGGAACAGCACTTACTTGGTCAAACTCGCTCAGTTAAACCAGGAAAGCCGATGTCTCAAAAATATGTTTGAGTTGTTTCCGGGACCTACTTTAAGTAACACAATAAGTAGCAGGGGACAATGGATATTGTTTCCAGGTGGTATCATGCGGAATTGTCATGACGCAACACCTCTGTGTGTATTACCTCTCTCTAACGTACGACCCCTTGAAACTATTTTCCTCTAAATGCGAACCACAAAGCCACCCTGTCTCTGACTAACACACGGTTCGCGAGCACTGCTTTCCCGTTAAAGCGAGCGAACGAAAAGTTGTGATGAAACATAAATGTTGGGCGGTCTGGCGCCATCAATTCAGTTAGTATATGCCCAATTTACTAACACCAACCACAATATGTTGTTTCATGTCGTTGTTTAGTCGGCGAGACCGGGGCGAATGACTTTGAACAAGCTCCGCGATTGAGTTGCGATCAACAAACCTAGCGGGAGCTCCTTGCTATTTGTGCTAGGGCTTCGTTCGGACGGTTACAATGTACGTGCCACACTGAGGCCACGTCCGGTCACCCTTTCGAGACCCACGTAACATTAACAGGCCGGTTCGATCATGCGTTACGCACGGACGGCGACCGCAAGTGGAGGTATATGAAAAAAACCGATTACAGTCATCCCACGGTAAGGGTTGCACTTGCGGCCAAACTGTTCTGACCGGCTAAGCTCTTAACTTGTGAAACTACCGGTTACCGTTCGGGTAAAATATTTTTGGTAGCAAACTTGTTTGAGGACTAGCGCATAAAAAGGTTGGTCGGGACGCTCAAATGCATTATTGTAAAGTTATACCTCCGGCGAGATATTGGGCTCATCATGTTAGGCGCCTAGATACTTCAGCTGCACCCCTTCCGTGGAATGACTCGGTACTTTTCGGCCAGACAACAGCACCAAGTCCCCACAATTGATATGATTCTGCTGTGTAAAGAAAGCATTGGCTTCTACTCCCGCATAAAAATGTACCAGTTTGTCTGGCATACTCGATGGACGTGACTCGACATTATTTTGTTCGCTTCCGGCTTCCTTTCCGATCGACAAAACCAGTAGATATTGTTTCATACGCTAGTGCAATAGTGTATTTACTCACAGTTCTTCCAAAGACACCGTGTCGTGGAAGATGTCCTCCGGCAAGCTCGTCAGCTGGTTTTCATGTAAGTCCCTGGCTCCGCATCAAGGATAGGTCAGGAGTGGCATTGGGACGTGGGACAAACGGCAATTCCGTATAGATACGAAAGTTTTAAATGAAAGTACCGATACCGTGACAGAAAAGTCCACAAGAAACGTTGCCAAAATACTTCGGAAATATACAAAATTCGGCAGCTGAGATACTGGCGTAAGTATAAGACACGCCTATTTGTGCATAAACTAATGTCAACATCTCGTTTAGTTGCAAAAGGCTGGAACTGTCGAGATTTCTACCGCGCGTACCCGAGGCTACGCACGTGTTTGAGTTGGTTTGGAATGAGCTATAGTCAGGACAAGATCGTACATGCAACCCACTCTTACAAAAATATAGAAATCTGTATCGTATACTGCATCGCCGCCAACACTGCAGTGTGAAGTGGACGATGGATCTTGAGCAGAGTATTCAACGTCAAAGGGCCATCAACAACTGAAGATATCCGGTATGCACTGTATCAGACGCATGCTTCGTTCGGTAGGAGTGCAGAACGTTGTTCGGAAATTCGTCACTTGGGACGCTATACACCCCACCCATCTATGCATTTCGATATGTATTGCGTGCTTATCCCAGTGCAAGCTTCCGCGGCCTAGGTGTTGAACTTGGATGTATGGGATCATGGCGGTTTTATATCTAGTTTAGCACACCTGACAGCGAGAAAAATCTCGGACAGTATAAAACTTGCTAACCCTATTGTTGCACGACTAATTGTATCCCACGAAATCCGTAGAGCAAGGTTTAGCTACTCACAGTTGTGTTAAGTTGCCGCATCCATCGAAAATGCCGGGAGGAAGGAACTCGAGCTTGTTGTACCTCATGTTCCTAATGCGCGATCAACAGTGTTGTGTCGGCAACGACCAGACAGGTAAGCACGATCCCCGCAAACAATCGCTATTGTTTTGCGTGGACACCGATGATTTATCACGCACGGCTAGGCATGACGGACCACACACCTAGCGGGGTCTAAGAACGCAGTTAGTTGGCGAAGCCCTTGTCTAATCGCATAGCGTTCGGCTCACCTTATTTAAATTCGCTTCACCTGACGACCAGTATTTACGACCAAAAAGTGGCAACGGACTTGTCTAAAACACAAAAAAGGGGTCCGAGTGGGATGAAACACTGGGCAAGCTGCAAGTCGTCGGAAACGATATTGGCACTTTCAGGGGTGAAACATGGCAATCAGGACCAACTATGGTTAGCAGAACGTTGGGAAATTCAAATTCGTTCATGTGTTTAAGGCGGGTTCGCAATACTGGGATCACCGGTAATAGGTGGTGTATTGAATACGGTTGAGAAACTACAGCCAGACGATATAACCATTCGTTGGCGACGACCTACGCAAACATGCTATACCCATGATGTGTGTGGGAAGCGTTCGTGTTTTGAACCAAAGCACGAGGAGTGACTAACCAAAGACGCATGCGTTCAAATCTATAGTGAATTCTGGAATATACTCCGTTGTTCCCATTGAAGATGCACGTATTTGGCACGCTGCGACAGGGTTTTTCACCAACAGCAGATGTTAACGTTCCTGCTCATGACAACGGTGGGATAATGGCCTGTGCCGTCATTCAAAATATGTACTAATTGGGCGTACTATGGCAGATGTTATCTGGCAGGCTGCTTAGATCATGGTTGCTCAGATTCCTCGACAACAACAAATTTTTGCGGTATGACTTCACGAAGACAACCGGTAGAATTGCGCGGTGAAAAGAACGTAAACGTGCGATGACAAAGCGTGAATGACACCCGGACACAATATCACCACTGATTGAATTTTTTACACCGTTCAACTGTAACAACGTGCAGCATAACACTACCAAACCCCGACAGAGGGTATCGGCGCATCGACTTCAAAACATACGATCAAAATAACGTTCTTAGACAACCAGCTTTTTATTTCGTTCATTTTCCGGTCGAATGGAATCTGCGTAATTTCGCGGTGACAATGATGTTCCTCAGAGATTGGTTGGGAGGATACACCTTCTCCCGAAATAATAAATTTGGACATGAAGCCAGTTGTTTTCTTTTTTCTCGTCAAAAACGCAATTATCATCGTGAAACATTGTATGCTTAACGTTCTTCAATAATATGAAAATCACGGGTCAGATTGACTCACAAATATTCTAGAGCGACCAAACCTTCCAGGAAGTCTGCCGGTAGGGTGGCAAAATCGTTGTATCTCAGGTACCTGTTTAGCGGGGATTGGTTTCAAAAAAGGCGCCGTTAAGCTCCAACAAAGTATGGACATTGCTCGCACGAATGCATCCCGTACATTGCAGTGTAGGACGCTGTCTTGTTATCCAAAACAATATAAATATGCCGGGCAATGAGTGAAACAAGTGGGGGGAGTCTTTCAGCGTGGAACAAGCTTGCAGCGAAGAAACGTGTTTACAGCGGTGAGTTCCCGGTATCGCCAAATGGTGATACCTTTACAACAATCGGCACAAGCTCTACTCTGCCTACTGCCAAGACTGACATGTGGTTTCTGACCGCACTGTTCATATTTCGAGTTGACAAGTACTATCGTACGCAACAGACACTGCTTAACCAGAGCACTGAAGAGCGACCACTAAGGTATCTCCCGACACCTTAAAATACCTCACTTCGGCCCGCGATCGTAGGGGAAATTTGTATGTCATTTATAGTTCGCTATGTCTTGACTATATATGTTGAGCCGCTCAGCAGTGCTGGCGTGTGACGAATTCAAACAAACGGCATCGGTGTGGCAGCCGGCATTACTACGCACACTGGAAACAGAGGACACCTCGCTCTGTGCCAAACGATTTTATTACAGGCAAAACCGAGGAAACCAGCACTAGACACAAGCCACGATAACGGTGCACACTTTGTTACTAAGGTGGCTCAACCGAGGGGGCATATACCTCACCTAAACAACGTGTTTTGATACTATATGGAAGTGGAACCTGATGCACAACCCCATAGCCTGGGTAGACGTTACCATCATATTCCGTGCCAAATATTAAATGACATTCGGACGACTTTACGCTCAGGAGCTCGGCCGTTCAGAAAATCTTTTAACCAAACAGTGCTATACCTCCTCCTCCTCCTGTCGTAGTACGCGTCAATACGGCCACAGCCGGTCCTACTCTCATTTCGCCTGGCTGAGGGACTCCTACTGCTAAACAATGGGGAACGTTTCCCTTCCTACATGAAACCGTCGAATTATGACTTCGATCCACACGATCCAGCTATAGTTGTTACACCCTTGACAACAGATGATCGCACAGGCGGGCACGGACTGACGGACTGCGGTATGCTGCGTTGCTGGTGCTGGTCATATCATGATCCGCAGATGATATAGCCCCAGATTTGATTAAAGTTGGTAGAACGAGCCGCTCTTTGTTGAATAAACCACCTATAGGACATTAGGCTTCGGAGTCTAGTTAGTTGTAAGAAATGGTTGTGAACGAGGTCGGGGTCAACCACCCTCGACCAAGTTCGGGACAATACGCACGGTACGACTAGACGTACCCTAATAGAACGTCTTGGCTGCAAACGCCACCCGGGGGAACTTCATATTTTCAACAAATCACCGACGAACATCTCTGGCTGAAACTTTCAAAGGGCAAAAACTCTACGTAATGCGTCCGAATCAAATATTTTGAATACAAAACAAAAAGTGGGCATCCAGTACCAACTACATTTTCAAGCAAAACGTGGGCATCAAGGCTGACTATTCATTTATAAGTATTTTTTGTATTTTGTGACACTTACGCCAATACGTCATACCAAGTTATACCTGTTTATACTCTGGTACTACCGAGCACTAAAGGGAATTTTAACCGATCCCACATCCTTTGTGACGACATGCTCGCCCAACAACTCGCCAGGTCAAGGTATCGTGCTCAAAGCTCGCAAAGGCGAGCTTCGACGAAATGCTCTACTTTACAGCTGACGTGTATTCATGTATTTCAAACTTAATAACAAAACTTCAATTGCGATCTGAACCAGTCGACACCAACGCAGGATACTTACGGTCGCTATTAATAGTACAGTACTCTCTAGTGCCGAGCGCAAGTCTATTATGAGTGCGGTAAAAGTAACTTGCGGTGAATATCTCTCGTCACCACCTTGTCTTGAAGGTTACTACAACAACCGGTAATAGTGCGGAGTCCCGCTTTCGTGCGGTCAATATCAGATGGCAAGGCACCGCACCATAGAGGGACCACGACTGTATTATTATATGCTACGGATCAAGCCCGGGCTTCCCGGACCAATGGTTTCACGTCAACATTCTTTAATGAGGCGATGGACGGCTTTTCGAAAAATATCCTGAAGAACACGCAATCCACATAGCCAACTGGCGAATATCCGTATGGTATGTTTGGGGACACACAATAGGCCGTACGAGTAAACCAACAAAATTCAAACGACAAACCTATACGGTACGTAACCCACTCAACAACACATTTGAAGGCCCACTCACAGTGTTTTCAACGATGTCAAGCCCTTAAAGATGCCGGTTGGCAACTCGGACAGTTCGTTCGAGTCAAGGCTCCTATATAAGTATCACGATACAACAGCAGAAGCAGCAGCATACGAACGTTACGATTGAAACACACGCGTCGCTGGTAGTGGTTGACGCTCGCGGTTTTACGAGAAGAAAGGCGTGATCCCAACATTGATTGGTATTGGGTTTGGTTAGGTTGGGGTGATATATAGAAATAGAGTTAAGTATAATCCAAGTGTGTGTAAGCTGCCCTTTTCCGCTGGGTACAAGGGAATGGCGACGGTCACGACACTTGGTTTGGATCCCGTAACACTCACAAATAATCGAGCTTGACCAAGTTGTTGAAGATGCTCGCAGGGGGCTCGGCAAGTGCGTTATTTCCAAGGCGCCTGCGTGGCCACGACGGTGACCGGGAACAAACGGGAAGACTGTCGAACACGGGACATGAAGTAAAGCGGGCTGATTCCAGAACTGCGTACATATGAATTGCTACTGCTCAAGAATCATCCCACGGAAGGGGTTGCACTTTCTGGGGTCAAACGTTCCTGACCGATAGGGCTCCTGAGGTGAGGAACTACCGGTTGATATGATCGTTCGACGAGTGCATTTGCTTTAGGACTAGTGGATAGAAAAGTTTATCGTGTTGCGCGAGCCAAAAACTCGGAAGTCATGTTATGGGTAAGATATTGAGCTCCTCATGCCAGGAGATTTATAAACTTATTGCTGCGCACCCCTACCGTGGGATGCCTCTCAAGGGATACTTGTGCGTCTGGGCGGCGAGGTCCCTGCGTACTCCCACGACAGGAGTTGCAGCAGAGGTTCCTGAGCTCCTAACATGAGGAGCTCAATATAACACCCGAAACATCGCTTTTTATTACATTTGGTCGCGCAACCCGACCAATACGTCTTATTTGCGCTTGTCCTAAAACATAATAGTTTATGAAGTTATTATTCTGCCGGAAAACTCATCACTTCATGAGCTCAGCCGGTCAGCAACGTCTGGCATACAAAAGTGCCACCCCTACCGTGGGAGGACTCCCCTAATCTACAGGCGTCGATTAACAACCTTAGCCCCGCTTAACTTTTCAAGCAGTCCAAGTGACGTTTATTGAATGACAGATTGTGTGGCACCTCCTTATGAAGGGCGTCGAGCCTTCGGTCAAGCGCTGCTCCCACAGTAGGAGCAAGCTCTTTTAGGTAAGAAATAGCAATGCAGAGAAGCTTAGGGTCACTTGTGCACTGCGTTTTACTATCACACGGATCCTCTAAAACGTTCAGCATACCATGCTGTACATCTAACCAGGAAGTGACAAACATTTCCGTCCGTAGATATCACTACGACGCCAGACGTGCCACGACTCAAATGTGCCTTGACCCTGAAAAGCTGCTGTTCACCCACGTGATCGGGAACTCACTACTTCTACATGCTACCGTACTAGTAATGTCCCGTTGTCGTTCTAAAGCTCCTCATTTCAGGAGCTATACACATATCATAAAACACTGATTGGTTTGGAGAAAAATGAACGTTTAACCCGACGAAACAACCCGTGACCGTGGTATACAAATCATTTGTTTTGCCAAAACAAAAAATGCCACTTCGACGGTGTGAGGTTAAGCAGTCCCGTCCTTCAAGACCTATCTTAGGCCGAACGTTCTACCCCTATCGCAGCACGCGTGTACTTGCTATCGTTTTAATGTAGATTGCCGGTATGGCGTCAAATTGGGTAAACTAAAACCATCATACAATGTTGGAATCGAAGGGGGATGCGGTAGGGGCGTCCCAAGTGTAAACGAGGCTGCTCGCATGCGGAGCTCTGTACTCGGCCCAAAACCGGGCTTTGAAATACAAGTAAGTGAAAACCTAATGGATAATCCAATGGCATAGTATTATACCGATACTCATATATCTTGAAAAACTCATGCTTTGTTTCAACTATTCTGTGTTCTTTCTCAGCTTGCCTTCTTCATCAGCCAGAGGCGAAGTTGTCAAACTGTTTTACCTCTCAACGTAGGCTTCCTCTGAAGCGCAAAATGGGTTATTAGTTGATGGATATGTTGTACTACTTGGACATTGTTTCAAACGGGAGTGACGTGTGGATGATGGTACACCTCAAAACATTTCATCGCGGTACTCACAATATTTCCAAGCTGACCATGCCGTCGAAGATGCCAGCTGACAGGGTCACAAGCTCACCATCGCGAACCACCCTGTTGGCACGTGTGTCAACATCGAGGGGATTCAGGCGTAATAGGAACTCGGGTGCAAAGATTTCTACGGTTTTCAACATCCGACGACGTTTTTAGACACATTGCGGTTGACCGGGGTTTATGCCTACCCTCCGTGGGAAACACCTCCCCTGCATAACCTGGAAACTCTCGACGCCGTTGGCGTTCTTGGTACGGTGCTCTGGGAGTAGTCCATATCGCAGGTACTACGAAGCTCGGATAGAGGCTTTGGAGGGATAACATAAAAAAAGGAAATGGCTACAGATGCATCGACCTAAACACGAAGAAACCCGGGCTGATCGTTCGCGAGATGGACACTAAGATGATGCGCGTGCCATCGCTGCACGCTCTTCCTAGCGAGCTGTCTTTGCAACCTCGCTTTTCGCTTTGGGAGAAGAGCTAGCCAGTTACGGTCGGAAGATACCGACGAAAACAATCTAACTTTGGCTTAGATAACGATTATACGCCGGAAGCTCAGCAACTTTGGATGAACCCACCTAACGTCAGGCTAACCAACCGTCAGAATACGAGGACTTAGTGTGAGCTGATCCAACCGAGATTACTTGGGGTTAAGAGGCCGCCTTTGTACGCGTGTCGACAGTAGTTGTTGGCCGGTATGAATCGCGGTTAGAATAAGACGTTTTGCCTGTGTGTCTCATATCCGCGCATTGTAATTTGAATACCCAAAAGGTCGTTTTTAACAAGCGTCGTCACGTTATTCCCCATAAACAATCCAAACAATCGGCGCGGAAGTACTTCGACACGCCCAGACCAACCGGTACCATTGACCTATGTAAGGATTAACGGGAACCGAACTATACTCGTCGGCTTGCCTGGCAATCTGCAAAGACCCAATGCGATGAACGTTTCAATAATGCGTCCAGAACCGGTATCAAAGTAGAAGTTATCAAATTTGACGATTTACACCTACGGAATAAGCCACAGCGCACTCGACAGGCGAGGAACCCGCGTATATTGCACCCCTGCCAAATTAAAATATCATAATCACGTTATGACGGAGTTACCGCAGGGTGTCGTCCAAATTCGGTGGCATTCGTCATACTGAGCGTTCCCGTGGTTTGGTACCTTAGGTGAAGGCCTTCTCAGGTACAAAAAAGAACGAAACATGTGTAGACGAATATTTGATCCAAAGTAAGTTTCCGAAAAAAGAAAGAAAGATAGTACAATGATGCTCACAGGCGGTTGCTGGTGGTCTGAATGTGCCTCCGGGGTTAAACAGTCGACAGCATGCTGGGAAAAAAGACCACTGAGGGGGGCGAACACGTGGCTCAATACGAACCGCGGCCTTTTTAGGGCAAACGGACTAGCAAATAGAGTGGGAACATTTTAACCGTGATCAATGGCTTTGCATATGCTCTGATCTTGGCGACTACTAATGCGTTCGACGTTCACTCACAGCTCTTTCAGGTGCTCTCCTGTTCCGTCGAAGACGCCCTCCGGAAGAGTGGTGAAGGGATTTTTTGACAGTTCCCTGCGTTGCCAATCGCGGCCAGGCCACACGGACCGCGAAAAAGGGTCAGTTCGGCACATGCTACCGTGATAGCGCACCAATTCGTGGGGAAGGGCCCTTAACTCGTGGAGTTCAATTCCTACTTTAATACAGGACACATTTTTAGGTCATCTGACAGGGGACTCTGATCAACACACCAATGCCCTCGATATACACAAACCAAATTGTTCCTATACTTGGAAAGCAATCCTGATATTCCGATGATTTGGTTAAGGAGCCCCGTCATTCAGAAAAATGTGTTTAAAAAGAACACGCAGTTGGTAGCACACGGGATTCTCTGTATTAACAGCAGTATATGATACCAGAGTCATCCCACGGTAGGGGTTCAGCAAAAAGTTCCTGAGTTCCTAACATGAGGAGCTCAATACCTCACCCGAAACA
>JBBMKB010003343.1:0-17764 GCA_037833945.1 Alaria marginata | reverse complement strand
CTGGTTCGATCAGCCATCACGGATCTTAGAATAACCCAGCGCTCTGCGGCGCTCCTGGTGCCCGCCCCGCTGCAACATTTACGAAAGTGGCCTTGTACCTCCCTACGATAACAATGTCTTGAACGATGCTTTGCTGGCGGGAAAAAATAGTTACCACGCCCGTGCATACCTCGACCGCGATAGATGCAAACCAACATAGGATGGCCGCTAATCTCAGCCACCGATAACCAAACCCTCAACAGCCCCCCCCTTCCCGCGGCCTGGGCCGTGTCTGCCTTTTACACCTGGTCGATCGCTGCAGGTGCTGATCGAAGCTGTGTTTATCGCGCGAATTATCGTATGCGATCCGTATTGGCCACAAATTTACTCAACGGACAATATCGTATTCGATCGTTTTGCTTAGATGCCGCCTTTTCTTCTCGGTCGTGACACCGCCACCGTTTGCTCAACGCGCACACGACGAATCAGAGATGCTGGGGCAATGGAGTCGACCACTCTTCCGGCCGACGTCTTTGTCGACCTGCCGTCTCTTCAAGTTCTGTAAGTACGCCATTATGGAGCGTTTGTCTTTGAATTGTGTCTTCATGGGATAACCCGGTCTGAATTGCAGCACCTTCATTGCCGACGCAAGACGCGTTCCACGATAGAGATAGTACCTTTTGGCGTTTTGTTTTCTGGATGTCGGGGCGCCTTAACCCAAAATCGTCGGAATGTCATTATATGTTTGCGAGATGCTTTTTTGTATAGATGGGCCACGGGTTTGTAAGATCGGATTGCCTTTCAGTTTGCTCAAAATCAGTTTTTCGGTGAGGGTATAGAGCTCCTCAAGTGAGGAGCTTCCGAAAAAACAAGCTGCACCTCTATCGTAGAATGCGTCGCCATCCAGTTCAGGATGTCCTTGTATGATGGCGCTATACATAAGTTACTTCGTATGCTAGTTGTTTTCGTCAGATAATCCGATAATATTGGTAATGTCTTCTATGCCTGACGTTACCGGCTTATCGACTTTATTGTAGCAGTGGAGGGTCCTTACAATCGGACCAAGCCTTTCATTTCCTTCGATAGCAAACTCAACGAAAACAGATCAAGTTGTTATATATTATAAAAATTTAAAATACACTTCAGCTGTGAAATCGAAAACTTGCTCGAAACTCATATTTGCAAGCAAGTTGTTATATATGTAGTCGATATTCAAAATCAACGTTTTTATTGCTTCCCATCGATGCCGACTGTAGCTAGACGCGTTCTACGATAGAGGTAGCACTTTTCGGCGCTTTTAGTTTCTGGATGACGGGACTCCTTAACCCAAAATCGTCGGAATGTCATGATGTTCTTACAATATGTTTTTTAGTATAAATGGGCCACGGCTTTGTCCATCGGATTGCACTTTCAGTTTGCTCAAAAAAAGTTTTGGTGGGGTATAGAACTCCTCAAGTGATGAGCTTCAGAAAAATAATGGTGAACCTCTATCGTGGAATGTGTCGCTAGCAGTATGTTTTCCGGTTTAAAAGGGCACGGGCATGCCTAAACTAGGGCGACGCGGGCTTAGCAGCAAACCCCGCCCTGCGGTTATGTCCTCACACCAGTCTGTCGATGTGTATCTTCTGTTTCATTGTGTGGCCCTACGTTTTGGTCGTCACACAAGATTTGTTAGTACACCAACAAACAACATTCTTGACATCGCGTTTGCCTCCGTGCTTGAAGCCACACGATTCTCAGCAGATGTTCGCCGTGGATGTGAGAGGGCACACGAACGTGTACGATTCGGACGGGTAACACGGTCTACGTAATGTCATATCACGTGCCATTGCCAAGCGTTCCTATTTGTTAGATTGATATGATACTGCGCGTCAGTCGAAAGTCACCAGTTTCCCGGTAACTTCTACTCGCCCCCGCCTGTTTGCCTGCTGATGACTCAGAGATCTCTGTTACGGCGTTTTTACGAGCTTTTCGGAAGGCGCTTTTCGCACCTTGCCATCTCTGATCGAGCTGTGAGTGATCGTTGAGATGCATACTACGTTGGAGGGGAGCGTGTTATGTCTCGTTCTCCTCACCTGGCGAGCCTCTTGCATTTCGCACATATATTATTGTTTTTAAACAATGTTCAACCCATTAATAATCTCATGTGGCCTACAGTGTAGAACTTTCACAAGAAATATGGCAATAAAAACAAATCTATTAATATTTTTCCGACCATATTTCAGCTGTACCTCCTTATCGTTCACAATCAAGAACGGCCAAACATGGCTACCTCTATCGTCGCGCACATGTTGATATATACTTACCATCTGCGTGAGATGGTCCGATGCGCTGTGGTGCCGCTTTCCGGGTCAAACGTTTCTGACCGGTTCAGCTCCGCAAATTAGTAACTCCCGGTGGTATGTACAATCGAGTTCTTCGCGTATTTTTGTTAGGACTAGCGCTCAGAAACGTCAAACAGGTTTGGCCACAACATATCTTGGAAGTCGTGTTTCCGGTGCGATGTTGAGTTCCCCGTGTGAGGAGAACGAAATATGTTTTTCCACCCGTAGCGTGGGGTGACTCCGCGGTGGATGCATGTTGAACCCGCGGACGAACACAGTGCTAAACAGGCACATGTGTTTGACATGCTGTACCCGCACGGGAAACGGCCGTGCATAGATAGCGACGCAGGCCTCGGTAAGGGTTCGACCAGGCTTGGTCCGGTACTCCGCCCTTGACGTGCTTTTAAGGTTCCTCCGAAAGCTAGCTTGGACAACACTAGTCGAAGGGGCAATCAGACGGACCACAAGACAGCCTATATTATCTATGCGTGGAATACATTGTAACGCACAAATGCCATTCTCGTCGCGGCAACAGGAAGTTTCATATAAGGGCTCCTCGATGTATATAGTAATGCATATTGACATGTGTGCCGACTCCATCGAAACCCACGTCTGGCCAAAAGGTGAACCTCACCGTGTCAAGCATGGCTACTTATGAGCATCTTTACGTGCACCGGTTAATTATATTTTGTTTGCCAACCTTTTTACCAAGTCGCCCTGCTAGTTGTTGTCAAAACATCAGAAAATCTACGATCGATATACAGACGCATATGTGTTCCGGGGTGTTCACTGGTTATTGTTCTTGCGCTAGCCCCTCGATGCTATGGGTGTACGCTAAATATTGAATGATGTTTACATTGCAGAAATTGGTTATCGATGACGCGTTCTACGATTGAGGTAGCACGTTTTTGTTGATTGGTTTTTAAAAAACGGTGGTCCTTAATACAAAATAGTCGGAATGTCACTTTGTTTTTGCAGGACGAACGTTTTGTACACCTAGGCCATGAGATAGTCCTACGGGTTGCACTTTCAATTTCCCCTACATCTGTTTTGGGTGGGGACAAGACCTCCCCATGTCAGGAGCCTTAGAAGGCAAATACTAATGGTGCACCTCTACCGTAGCATGTGTCTTATTGCATTTTGTTTACAAGGCAGTAATACCTCGTGTGCCGCTTTGAACGCACCAATCAAAGACTGTGAGACAATACACTACTGACCTTCGCCAAACGCCTCTTCGCGTGATGACAAATCAGGAACCTGGAATTCACCGATATCACCACCTTGCCCGCCGGCGTCTTCAGCGCGTTGTCACTGCTTGATATACTGTAAGCGGGCCCTGCGGGCTATGTTCACACACTTACTTAATATCAGATTTGCCACGCCAGGTGTAACTATTTCTTCCCGAGTGATATTCGGAGTTCCTACCTTCGTCAAAACAAGGTTGTACGATAAAGGGAGTGCATAGTTTGTCAAAAACTTTTTCCTGAATGAAGGGGCTCCTTGACCCAAACTCGCCCTACGTTTAGGATTTTTTTTCGACATTACCTTTTTTTTCTTCTCTTAGCTCATGGGATATTACAGGGGACCATAGTAAAACAGAGGAGTTTGGTGTAGATGTGGAGGGGGATGGGTGGAATTGTTTATTACTGAATGACTCGGGATATTAGTGTGAATTAATTAATTTTGTTGTGTTGGGGAGACGATATGCGTCGGTTTTCACATACACGTTTCTTAGAAGCCCTGGTTGAGTGAGCTATGGAGCTCTTCAAGTGACGAGCTTTAGAACGACGATTACCCCCACAGTAGCATGTGTCCGAACTGAGACAGCAACCCTCTATCATTGAAACCTCTTGTGTTGTACGTTCCATACGTCGGTCTTCGCAACTTTAACCGTGATGCGCTTCTCAATGTCTCGATGTCAGTGGATGCTGCCGGGTGGACAGGTCTTCTCGGGAAGAGCCGTTCGTTGCTTATTTAGGCCTTACCCCATGTCGAACAATGCTTTTCTGGACATAAGCTGTACAACCCGTTCCAAGTGTAAAACGAAAGATGTTCTATTGGTGATACGTTGATCCTCGTGATGGAATCGTCCGGCGTATGTGGGACCGATTCTCCAGTAAGAGGTTCACATCAATGCCGGTGAGTATCCTCACTAGAAGAGCTCAATAAACCACCCAAGCCCTTGCCGTGGGAATCAATGTAAGCCACGCTAGGTGGTACACACGGTACGGTACACGTGCAATACTTTTTGTGTGTGGTTCCTCGCAGGAGGATATCTACGGCCCACCGTAGACACTGAAACTTAAAACAATCGAAGCGCCACCAGACGCACAATCCTATTTCCTATAGGTAGTACACAGTTCACATGTTGCTCAGCGAGAATGACATTCCGACGGGTTCAAGATAAGAACCCGATATTTTCATGAAACGGTTTAGTCAACGAATGTTCCAACGCTGTTTAGAATTGTCCCAGATTGCCCCCCCCCCCCTCCTAGTGAACCAGAGGCTAAGCAACCAAGTGCCTCCCTTACCGTAGAAGACGTCGTTGCTCCATCTGACGATTCTGAGCGACGTCGTATCGAGAGCAGAGTCATCCCACGGCAGGGGTCTAGCAAATGTGTCGGATCTCACCCCAGAAATGACTTAGGAGGTACTTGTTCGCGCAACCGGAAAACCTCTGTGTGCGCTGGTAGTCCTAAACACGATGTAGTCGTACTGTTATCACGGTAACCAGTAGGTCTTCACCCGGACGGCCCATCCAGCGCGATTTGTTTTGCCCGAACAGTGCAACTACCCCCGTGGGACGACTCAGGAGGCGTCCAGGCTACTCGATTCGAGGTGTTCTAGCAACAGGGCGCAGGGCCGGAGAAGCGGCGTCGGATTGACGCAAACAACATTTACTACGTGCATTAAACGCAGTGTTATTCCCTTCCCGTGGACACGAGGTACACACTAACCTACTGCCACTTGTTTTGCCCCGCCGCTTGTCGCTCCATCGCGACTCAGGGATCTTGAGGGCAGTATGTTGTCTTCGCTGACAGCCGAGTCATTTGAAGGTCTCGAATCTCTGCGCGTACTGTGAGTGAAGGTTGCCATAGCATCAAGCTCCGCGGTGGCTTGACCACATATTTTATACCAATTCACGCTGTCTGGTTTGATACGAAATTGGACCACAAAAACTACCAGAGTCATCCCACGGTAAAGGTGAAGCAGAACGTTCCTGAGTTCCTAACATGAGGAGCTCAATACATCACCCCGAAACATGACTTCCAATATTTTCGCTCGCGCAACCCGGTCAACAATTCTATCCGCTCTTCCTAAAAGAAACGAACTCGTAAAATGATCATACCAACCGGTAGTTTCTCGCTTGAGATGCTCAACTGCTTAGAAATATTTAACCCTAAAACGTGCAACGCCTACCGTGGGATGACTCACGAGGCGACGCGCGCGTATGTTCCGTCATATCCAACCCGGAAGTTGGCGGCTTTCAACGGGTGCATGATGCGTTCGGCGCGTAATGAATCTCGTGCACCCAGTCGATGGTCACATTCTGCTTCCGCGTACTGCTGCTCACCTCCAAGTTGGTGTGGCATATTCCATATTATGGCGTGATTTGAAGCCGTACGCGTACTAAAGACTCTCCGGCCGCGACGAAACGCCTCGTGCACGATGATAGACGCGGCCCACACTATCGTATATGATGTACATTGTTGCATTTGTCAGCGTCTAACTCTACCCCTACGGCTACGCCGTCTCTCGATTTGACACCCTATTTGGCTTACCCGTTTGCGCTTGCTGTTGGAAAACGATAAACCAGGGACTTGGAGGATAACCCTTTGACGACTCTGCCAGCCGACGTCTTCATCTATTTGCCATCTCTACGAAAATTGTGAGCGACGGTTGCAATCATCCAAGCTGGGTGCTAGCGAGTGGTGTAGCCATCAGCATGAATCAGTTATATGTTCAGGCCCCATCCTCACGTAGATATACCAGTGCCCGCCCCTTCAGGTATTTATTTTGCTAGCTCGGCCGCCCGGCAGTTAGCTGTGCAATTAGTTTAGGGTTCTCACCAAGTCGATGAGGCTTTCAGTGCGACCGACTGATTACTAACCATTATAAGTTTTAGTCGCCCATATCCTCCTCCTAAATATGCGTGCTAAGACAGACTCAGCCCTTTCTGGCCCAAAGGTGTTTGTGTCACGGGGCATCTTATCCGCCACCGTCGAAACGCCATTCTCGTTTTCCAATATTGTTCGATGCATATCGTAGCCCATGGGATTGTTGATTCGATCGCATTTTCAGTTCTGCTTGACATTTTTGTGCTTGGGTGAGGTATCGATTCCCTTGAGCTTACAAACTGTGCGCCGCGACCGTAGTATACACGTCGAGCGCTACGGGGGGTTGTTCCACCGACGACGGGATAGTCTCATGTGCGTCATCCTTCGGTACGAGTGCCGCATAAATTGATGCAAGCTCGTGAGATGATGAGCTCAAAATCTCACCCGAAACAACGCTTGGAAGACTTTGGCTCGGGCAAACCGACCAACTTTTCCATGCGTTAGTCCTTTTGCAAATGTACGCGTCAACTAATCGTACAAACCGGTCGTTCCTAACGTGACGAGCTCGATCAGCCAGAACCGTTTGACCCATGAATTGCAACCCCTTACGGGGGATGACCCTGCAGACGGGGGAGCAGCCCTCATTTCACTGCCGTAGCCCGACTACAAATCGCATGTTTATTTTCCTCGCTTTTTTTTTGTCGCCCTCTTTCGGAATGACGGGCCAGGGATATGGAAGATTGCGATCTGTTAGCTTTGCCGGACGGCCTGTTCAACAACACGCCATCATTGCTGAGGCTGTGAGTGGGCGGAGTTGTGCGTTGTATAGCACATGCGACCTATGGGTAGGCTGTGCCCGTCGTCATTAGTGTTCCATAGCGTATCGAAAATTCCGGCATATCGGGAATCGTATCGGTTATCCTATTGGAAAAAAACAAATGTTTCCGAAAACCGATATGATCGCCTTCGTTCCACGGACAAGGAGAAGTCAACCAACCCCCCCAGTAACTCGTACAATTCGTGTTCTCACTCAGCTGATGACAACGCAATTATTTGATTTGGTCTTTCTGTACGGTGCTCGGGAGCGAGTCGTTTCCGTTTGTTTGTATTCCTCGTCAAGTTCGGTCCCCGCCTGCGCTACAGCAACGAAACCCCGCGTTGACAGTAAGAAGACCGTTGTTGTATTTGCACCTCGTTTTTGGTCGCGACGCATTATTCGACAGAGGTGCAGCATTTTCTTTGTGAAGATCCTCACTTAAAAAGCTCTATCCCTTACCGAAACACTGAATATGAGCTAACTGAAAGTGTAATTCGATCATCAAACCCCTGGCCCATCTATGCATAAAAGCCTACGGCAGCACTAGAATGGCTTTCCGACGATTTTAGGTTAAGGAGACCCGTCATCTAGAAACTAAAAACGCCTGAAAGTGCTGCCTCTATCGTAGAACGCGTATTGCTGGTGTTCGCCGCACTTGTAGGAGTATACACCGCCTTTGCAAATAACACGATGACCTACCAGGGATATGGTGACCTAAGCGACGATGGAGGTAACGCGCAATTTCACTGCTACTCCTCATACAACGAGCATCCACCTGACCCATCCACTGGCCTGGGGAAAAGTTAAAAAGCGCAATGTTTTCGGAATGAAGGGGCCCCTTAACCCAAAGTCGTCGGAGTTACGTTTTTTTCGCAATATCTGTCCCTGTTTTTCTCGGGTATCCATCATGTATTGCGCGCTCTTGCGTACCAACCAACCTCATTCCTCAGGCGAATTTCGTCAACTGTGTTGGCGTCCTTCTTTTTGAAGCCGTGATCGTCGAACAATTCCGAAATTTCCCCAAACCAAAATGTATACGGTATCATTTGACAAGAACCACGACATAAGTAGATTATTTCGAAGCGTCACTCGGTTTTTGCGATGCGAAAGTTTGGTTTACCTATGTCATAGGTTTGTTCTTCGGATTGACTTTACGGTTTCGCTTACATTTTTGTTTTGGCAAGGCGTAGTACTCCTCAAGTGAGGAGCCAAATAAAATTGCATGCCCTACAGTACCGCTACCGTAGCGTGTGTAAAATTTGTCCAAATATATGCCGTAAATGTTTATATTTGTTATTTTGTTTTTAAGTATGTTTTGTTTTAAAGTTGTTTTAATGCTGTTACAATTCAACTTTTTTGCTGAGCGCTTATTATGTATTTTCATACATACGAACTTATGAAGCATTTCCAACAATACAAGTTTAAGGAAAACATTAAAAGGCTTTGAAACGAAAATTTGATCCCTGCCCCTTTTGCTCCGGGTAACTCCTGTTCGCCGCCTATAACTCATTCATGAATCAGGTCTCTTGGCGCGAACGATATTTCTTCTTTGGCAGCCGACGTATTTGCTGGTGTTCCATCTCTAAGCGAACTGTGAGTACCGTAAGCCGTGCGGAACCGTCGTGCGGTCTAGACAGTGGCGGAATCGACAGGCAGGAAAACGAGAACAACTTGTCGGTACATGTATCACCAACTATCGTCCCCCATGCATTACCCGAAAGCAATCAAACAAAGGCGATATCGAACCCTAGTCCCAAATGTGAAAACAAACGGCACACGATAGTTTGTTTGAAATGTGGTTTATTTGCCTGACGGCGCGCTCTACGATAGAGGTAGCATTTTTGGGCGTTTTTATTTTCTGTATGACGGGGCTTCTTAACCCAAAACTGTCGGAAAGTCATTCTATTTTCACAAAATTATTTTTGGGATAGATGAGCCACGGGTTTATTCATCGGATTGCACTTTCAGTTGCTTAAAATCTGTTTTTCGATGAGGGTATAGAGCTCCTCAAGCGAAGAGCTTCAGAGAAAATGTGGTTAACCTCTATCGCAGAATGTGTCCGAAGTCGAGCTACAGCCCAAAACCACGGCTGCGGCGAGGCATCACGTTTCGAGCATCATTGATTTTCAGATGCTTATAATCCCTGGAGCGGGTAGGCTACCCCCTTTTTGTTTTGCTCCCCGTTCACGTGATATTCACGGCCAGTTTATGGTTTTCTACACTGGCTACACAATGAAGCTGAATATTTTAGTATATATTTTCAATAACACAGGGGAGACCCTCGCGGGAGTGGCTTTACCTAAGTAGTCAAAACGTGGGTACCTTCTCCTTTCCGTAGCCATGGTGCCAATGCCGGCCCGCGCAAACACATCAACCACGTCCTACGGTAAGTTTATGATAGCACTATTATTGATCTGTCGATCGGACGGACCCTATTTTAACACTTTTTTACCTGCGAGCAATGTTGATTCTTGAAGACGGGGGCGGTGCTTCCACCCAAATTATTCCGGGTGTAATTCGTGTGTTCCAATGTGAATGCTCTGTATACCTTTTGGTCGTGGGTTTGATCATCGGGTTGCACGTTAAGTTTTACTCAAAATAGGTTTTTGGGGTGCAGGATCGAGCTCTTTAAGTCAGGAACGTCATTAAAACAGGGGTGCACTTTTATCCTGGCATGGATCGCTAATCGGTAGGTGGATCCAGGTGAAAAACCAGAAACCGATGCGTTCGGATAGAGGACACATGCTACGATAGAGGTGCGCCCGTATTTTTTTGGGGGTCCTGACTCTAGGGCGCCCTAAACCTCACCCACCAACTAATTTTGGAGTAAACTAAAAGTGCAACCCGATGATCAAACCCATGTGGCCTAGGTGTAGAAAGCAATTGGACCGATAAACAAGGAGTTTCCGACGATTTCGGGTTAAGAAACCCCGTCATTCAGAAACAAAACAAGCCAAAAAGAGCTATCTCTATCGTAGAACCCGTCAGAGGTAGCACATTGTTCTCAAATATTCTGATCGACGCGGCTCCTCAACCCGGAGTCGTTGAAAGGTCTTTCTGTATTTGGAACTTAGGGTAAAGGTTTGGGTTGATTTCGCAGTAGCTCATGAATCGGTTTTTTGCGAGGTCCGCCGGTCCTCAAGCCAAATATTATACCTCAAACAACGTTTGGTGCAACTCTACCGCATCATGTGTCAACCGCTCTATGTTCTTGGGTCCCTGGTGACCGGTGTCCCTACAGACCGGTGTGTCGGTGACAGACACTACAGTTTTACCAAGAACATGCATGGCGGCACGTCCGAAGCAAAACCGACGGATATCCCACGATGTCCACAAACATCGCAGTCGTCCGACGTGTTTCGTTTGTTGCTGTTTGCGTCAGCCACACGGAGCTCCATTCCACACATGCAGACACCGTCTTTCACTAAGAGTTCCCTCGATAGCGTTCTCCTCATCATTGGTCGCCCATGTACATAGGAGTACACATTTTCGTTCGGTCGTCTTGACCCCCTTTTTTCGTAGTCGAGTTAACTATGTTTTCAAGATGGACTGCATCAACCTACTGTGGTGTCCCTGCGCACGACCGCGTGGAGTGAATCTTGTATTTATGCTTTAGGCGGCGTACGCGCGTCATTAGTGCTAGTCTTGTTAGAGCAAGCTCTGTCGATAGTTTTTTTTCCCAAGCAACGAATCTGATTCCGAAGTGAACTAAAAGAATGTTTCAAATTTGGAAACTCAAGCTTGCGAGATTTTGCCAACTGTGATACATCTATACGATTATTATGGTTTAACACCGACGCCTTTAGATACGCACTAATAAACTTTTCTAACATTTGAGTCATCTCACAGTAGGGGTTGCACGTTTTAGGGTCAAACGTTCCTGACCGGTTGCGCTCCTGAAGTGAGGAACGACCGGTTGGTTTGATTATTTTACGAGTGCATTTGTTTTAGCACTAGCGAATAGACATGTTGATCAGATTGCGCGAACGAAAACCTTGGAAGTCATGTTTCGGATGAGATATCGAGCTCCTGAAGTCAGGAGCCCAGGGACTTATTGCTGCACCCCTAACGTGGGATGACTCATCTGTTTAATTGAACCAGGACAATAATGGTTGGATAAGAACGACCCTTACCCGTACTTATTTCAGCCTCCCGCTTGCTGCCATCATGGTAATGGCCAGGGATTTGGCTAGCAATGATTTGGCCACCCTTCCAGCCGGCGTCTTCGGGGGTTTAACATCTCTTACGACGCTGTGAGTTAACACGCGAGATATTGCCAGTTGGGAATCGCCGAGTCTGGGCCACGTGAAATAAGGCCTTCCAGCGCTGGCCGCTCCAGCCCAACTCCGTAATGGGATCAATACTGACTCCGTCATGAGCCAGTTTACATTAGTGATCTCTTTGAAGTGCCGGCTGCCCACTGTAGTGCCCGTGAAACGTCTTTGCGAATGTGTGAGAACACAGTGGCCGTAGTGTGTGGAGTAGTGTCGGTGGCCTCTACGGTGCGAGTATTTTCGGCTGGCAAATACAGGAGCTGTAGAGAGGCCACGCTTGCACGGCATTGGATCAGTATGTAGAGTGGTCGACCGAAGCTTGTCAAACCGAGCGAGATGGCACGCTTGAACGTATTTCAGCCAATCCAACCCTCGTAGGCATCAACCCCCCTACTTCTGGGCCCGCTACGAAAAACAATATGTGCGGATCCCTGTACGTAGTGTAATCCGCCGTGTATCATGGACTTATGTCATATGACACGTTTTTGTAGCATCTACCGAGAAGTCTAACGATACCTGTTCACATCACTTTTCTACTACTGCGGGTCTATACTGTACACGCACCCTTCCTGACTGATACCGTACAGATGGGTCGACCACCAATGGTCGTCGCCGTTGCGACACGGGTTGATTCAGTACTCACACGAGGGCGTCGTGCGTTTGAACGACAGCCCGTCGTGATATGCTGTTGTAGTATTTGTTCTAGGAAAATGTTCAGCAAAGTGGGGTTCATACGGCGCATTGATGCCTCGCAGGGACCCAAGCTGTTCCCGTGCACAGCCGGCGCCCGTTGACGTTTAACGTATAATCGCCGATTATGGCCATTGCGGTATATATTGGCTTTATTTATAGTTTTACCCCGACTCACCCCCCCCTTCCCGCCAAAACACACATGACATGTGTTTGGGTCGATTTCGGCGGTCACATTGCTTATGCAGGTTTTCCGAGACACAGGCAACCCCTCTAATCAGCTGCCTCTTGCTTGACACCTCGTGCGTTATGTCGGTTCAGGGAACTCTGGGGCAACGATCTGACCACCTTGGATGCCGACGTCTTCGATGATTTGTCATCTATAGACGCCCTGTGAGCTACCATTTCGATCACGAAGAAGCGTGGGAGAATAAACCACAAGAGCAAAAATATGTCACGCGCGTGCTGGGGCAATACATGTTTCAATCTCGAGTCATCCCGCGGTTGGGGTTGCAATTTTGGGGGCCGGACGTTTCCTGCCCGGTTGAGCTCCTAAAGTGAGGAACTACCAGTTGGTAGTATCATTTTACGAGTGTGTTTGTTGTAGGACTAGCGGATAGAAATGTTGATCGGGTTGCGGCAACGAAAATCTTGGAAGTCATGTTTCGGGTGAGGTATTGAGCTCCTCGTATCAGGAGCTCAGGGACTTATAGCTACACCCCTACCGTGGGATGACTCGATCTCAGCTTTGATTGCCGGCGCTCCTCCCCGGAGGGACTTGCCGAACTCGTTGCGTTTCAAAAATACAATTATTTGCATACATACCTTCAGCATCGAATCAGTCATCAGTTTACACCTTCCGATTTTTTTTGCCATGGTCATGTCTTGCGTTCTTTGCGAACTCCTGAGATGTGAGGTTTTAAAACGTTAGAGGGTGCATTTCTATCGTAGACTGCGTCATATATCGTACCCGTAGGTGGCGTGATGCAGGCATCTCACGGTAGGGGTGCATTAACAAGTTCATGAGCTCCTGACATAAGGAGCTCAATCTCTCACCCGAATCACGACTTCCCAAGATTTTCGTTCGCGCAACCCAACAATCAGCCGTTCTATCCGCTAGTCCTGAAACATATACAGTCATAAAACGATCAGCCTTTCTAACCGGTAGTTTCTCGCTTCGGGAGCTCAACCGGCGAGGAACGTTTGACCCCAGACGGTTCAACCCCTACCACCATGGGATCGCTCGATGCAATTATGTTCCCCCAATACTTGACATGTATAATTGAAGACGAACCTCTCCTTGGTACGGCCGCCTTTGGTTCGGGTCGTACCCTTTTCGTGCCTCGAAACACATCTCGTTTATCGTTCTTCGTCGCGACAGTTCGCTCCATTTAAACACAGAATCGTATACATATTGTATATGCTTTGTTGTGTTCAGTATCCTTCTTGATCGTCAGTGGCCGTCGATCTCTCGGCAGCAGGCGCTGGTCTTGGGTCACGCACCTTGCAGCACGCGTCGGTCGTGCTAGACACGACATACGGCCCTCTGAAAGGGTCACTTCTAAGCCCGTTCACCCCACCAGAGATTCGTTGTCAACGGGACGTATTAAATCACCAAAATGGATGCATCCCCTGGCTTCTCCTATGTTTCAACTGCTGTGCTGGTGTAACGTGTCTGGTGTTTATTCAACCAAGTAACACATATTTCGGGAGTAACGCATATCATAACAAATTGGGCCGTATATTTTCCCCCTGTTGTTGAAGTATAACTAACAATGGAGTCTCCAACTCCAGCCCGTACCAGATAAAGTACAGTTCAAGCCTACTTTGATCGTTGCGCACGAACGAACGTGTCGCGGTACGGCATGGGTAATGCATCCCCCCTGTAGTACTCGAGCCCTACTTCGAGACGCGTACACGCGTTACCTCGTCCATTCTGTCTCTTCGTTCACCACCTCTCGGTTCTTGACGCACCTCAGGTACCTCAACGCCAATGAGCTCACCGCCTTGCCAGCCGGAATATTCGATGCGTTGTCGTCTCTGACTTTATTGTGAGTGAAGCTGACCACTGTACGAGGTATATACTCCGGGTACCCGCCTACGTGAGCAGGACAAGCCAACAACGCGCTAGGTGGTAACAGCCTTTTTCAAGGGTATAAGTGCGCGGTATTTGAAACCAGAAGCCAAAAGCGTGCCGATGCACGGCGAACAATTTTTGTATTCCCGCTTGGCCGCGTAAACCTTTACAGGTCTGCAACTCCAGCCCGTACCAGATAAAGTATAATCGAAGCGTACTTTGATCGTTGCGCACGAACGTGTCGCGGTACGGTAAAGTCATACTGTCCAGATGAACCAGTCCTTACCGACCTGGTTCTACAATGAAGGAGCTACCCAAACCCGTTGGGTTTTGAATAGGCCACAGGTTGTATACCTAAGTAGGCCGCGGAGACGCTTATTCGGTCGCGCACTGTTTACTGGTTCGGCACGGACCTCATGCGTAAATGTGGGCGTGGCGTACCTCTCTCGTGGCACGCATCGAATGTCCGCGTCAAGTGTGTGTACACCTTTTAGATGGTCTCCGAAGCTTGGCGAGTCGGTGTGTGTTCGGCCGTCCCTTGTTGGTGATTTTCAAGGGCAGACGGTGCTTTATATTGAAGTTGATTGTTGGGTGTCGGAGCAATTTGTTGCGTGATTTTGCCACATCTATCTGACGTCGAGACTAGCACTCGTGATATGGAGTATGCAAAAGGTTTGCGGCGGAGAGAATATTGATGATCACCGGTGCTGTCGTTCAAACTCCGGTATGCATACCCTTCTTTGTTTCTGCGCGATGGTATATTATCGTGGTGGTGGTGCATTTGATTGTCTACTTCGCGTTTCCTGTAATCTTTTATGGAGATTCTAGAGTTTTGGGTACGGCGCACGTTCGGCAAGAATCATATAATTTACCAACGTTTGAGCCGCTTCCGAAAACTCGGGAAGACCGGTTAACCCAGCACAACCATATCTCGGAGAACTAACCACATCTGGCATCATCTATCATATGGTGTGACGCGTCCTACGATAGAGGTAGCATTTTCGGCATTATTATTATCTGGATGAAGGGGCTGATAAACCCAAAATTGTCGGAATATCATTCAATTTTTGTAATTTATATTTTTTAGTCTATCATAGATGGGTCAAGGGTTTGTTCATTGGATTGCACTTTCAGTTTGCTCAAAATCGGTTTTTCGGTGAGGTATAGAGATCCTCAAGTGAGGATCTTCAGAAATAAAATGGTGAACCTCTATTATCGTGGACTGTGTCGTGTCGTCTGATGGCAAACTGCCCATTCCATCTTGCACTGGTCAGGGAGCTTGAGGACAACCAGCTTCTGCTCCTGCCTCCCGATGTCTTCAAGGGTGTTCCGTCTTTAGAATATATGTGAGTGATACAATCACGTGGAGACCTGCGTACGACGTTTCGTGTAGCGACTGCACTTATCGGCCTTTGTGCTGTAGCTGTTAAAGAGGCTTAAGAGGCACCATATATCAGATATCTCAGAACAGGTTTCGCCCGTCTTTGTGAGGCTAGCTCATGCTCCGCGCGGGCACATGCGGAGCCCATGATCGTGCGACTCTAACGGATCGAGCCGGGAAACAGCAAGGATATACGCGCCATTGCTTGGAGTGGTTTGAGCCCACCTTTTCCAGCAAACCGTACTAAAATTTCCAAGGCAATCTACCATGCAGAGCGTTGCGGTACCAGAACGGCGAGTAATCAATGCCACAGCGATTGAATTGCAACGTATGAACATCAACGGTCAAATGAGAGAGTTAAGTGGAGGGAGACCAATCAATGTAGGACGTGATCTCGCTTTTCGTCACACGCATAGAAACAATACCCACCTCGTTATAGCGTCAGCGGGGCAGGGCGCGCGGGCTCTCGTATGGTTACGGACTGTCATTCGATTCTTAGCGAATTGAAGGTTGGTTTTGCTTGAGTAGTGTAAACGCTAGAGTTGCACCTGTACTGGAGCACGGCGCGCGGTTCACGCACGCTTCTCTGTTCAACTATTTGGCTTACTTTGTTCATGGAAGGGCTCGAGATCGACAGTGATCAATCACTTACTTAGCGATTGTTGGCAAGCGGTGGGAATGTCGAACCCTCAGCTCCATATCAACAAAGCAGTCATCCCACGGTAGAAGTTGCACGTTTTAGGGTCAAACCTTCCTGGCCGGTTGAGCTCCTGACGTGAGGAACTACTAGTTGGTATGATCATTTTACGAATGTTTTTGTTTTAGGACTATTAATAGCGGATGCACACGTTGATCAGGTTGCGCAAACGTAAATCTTGGAAGTCGTGTTTCGGGTGTTATTTAGAGCTCCTCGTGTCAGGAGCTCAGGGACCTATTGCTGCACCCCTACCGTGAATTGTTCAGTGGGTAAAGCTTAACCTGCCAGGTGGAGCATCTGAAAATGAATTCGTACGACAAGCCCAAACAATGTAGGGTGCGTAATATCACTTCGGGCGAAACATGGGTTGGTTCAACTTAGCGCATTATTACCGAAAACAGAAAATAAATAAATATTGTAGCCGGAATGTTGGCACACGACCTACAACAACTTCAACCGATGAACAGCAATTACGTAACTCTGTTAGTTGTAACCATCATAGGCACATGTTTTCAACGACACCATCACACCACCACGCAAAAACAGGTTCAATAAATATCGTCGGGCACACCTATCGTCTCGCTCTTCTCATCACGCACTCATTGTTGCGTTCCACCGTCTGTGACCACTCGATAAGAGAACTTTCGGGCAATCAGCTTAGCTCACTGCCAGACGACGCCTTGGACGGCTTGTCAGCTCTAAACGAACTGTGAGTGCATCTGCGTCGGCCTGGTCATTATTCACTCTGTGGCGCGTACTATTCATGTGATGGGGGTCCCCCTAATTGCTTGGAGTATCCCCACTCAAATGGCTTCATACCTCACCCAAAAACTGATTTTTTGCACAAACCGAATGTTCAACGCGATCCACAATCCCACCGACCTACGGGGAGTGCGGAAAACAGCACAGAATATTGCCAAGCACAAACTATATTGGGGGTAGCGTTTTAGTCGAGGATCCGTGTCGAACAAATTTTGTTCCGGCCGAACAGTCTTTTAACCCCATCGCACTCCGCGTATCTTCGGTAGGTAAATATTTGTATCTGAAGTTGAAGTGTTACATTGTTCATATGTATGTTGTTACATTGTTCATATGTTACTACACGACGGCATAAACATATACACTTCAAGGATGCCATTAACGTGGAGATTTTTGTTGAGGTTAAACAACTAGGCGCTTGGAAGCGCGAAGGGTCGGCACAAAACTCCGTTTGGGGCACGTGGGCTTCTACGATAAAGGTCGACCAGCCGTAGGGGGCTGGGGCGACATAATTTCCCGGACGGGTTCTACGATAGAGGTAGCACGTTTTGGCATTTTCGGGTTTAGAATGACGGGACTACTTAACCCACAATCGTCGGAAACTCCTTGGTTTTCAGTCAGATGTGTTTTGTATTGATAATGCCGATGATGTTTGTCCAATCAATCAATGATGATGGACGACGTGTGCTTCTCCCTCGCAATCAGTAG
>JBBMKB010003342.1:0-32309 GCA_037833945.1 Alaria marginata | reverse complement strand
TGAAGTGATGCGCAGTGTGGGTGAACCTGGTTGGTTGTGGCACGCCACCCCTGTTCCACAGCAGAGACGGTGGCGTTCGTATAGAGGGGATCAATGCACGGCCTCTGATTGGCTCAAATATAACCAAAAACGGTTGAAAGCCAAGCATAATGGTCATTTACTGGTATACCCGGGCCATTATCCTTCGAAACCAGGTACGATTTGCTCTTGACCAATCGCGTGGCTCGTGGGGTGCGTTTTTTACTCGATTGTAGAGTGTACCCGCTTTTGGTCGAAAAGCGACCGGGTGTACCCGTTTTTGGTTATTGCCCAAAACAATAACAACAACAACTATTGGAGTGCTCGTATATAGAAGAACAATTATGCTTGAGGTGGAAGCGGGCGTCTCATGTGTGCATTGGAGCCGCCCGTCCGCTTTCCTCATGGACGAGACACCATCTTACATAGCGTCAGCCGCCGAACGCGAATGCAAGTGTTACCCCTTTTGGAACCCAGGTACAGTACAACCACCTAAAATACGAGAAGCGCAGTCTTACCGGCCTTCTAGGAAAAGCATGTAGCACTACGAGTATCATCACACCGCGTGCGTATCGTACATCTCCCTCTCTTGCACTTTGGTTACTCATCCCCTACCCCAGTATCCCGGGCTGCTTGATATGGTCGATGCTACGATCGTCGTTTTGCTTCTACATGTTTTCCCGCTGACGTCTTCAAGGAGTTGATACCAGCTGACCGAAGGTTCGTCCTATAGTGTGTGCTCGCATCCCGTCCCGGTGTACTTGATTGTATCCTAATGACGATTACTAGACCGCATATCTGGTCGTTGATGCGGTTAATTTTTTAGCTCAACCCACGGGGACAGCTTGAAGTCCTGTCAGGCGAGACGTCATGAAGCCAATCTCGTCATGAATCCCGAAACCCTGTTGAGTCGCGTTGCGCCGCCCGTCGTACGCAATAAAAATTCCATCAACAGGTTCCTCCCGGATGGCAAGGTTTTCGACGCGAGCAACGCGCCGGGGCGGAAACCCATCGCGTTCAAGCTAGGCGCGCGGCAGGTCATCAAGGGATGGGAGGAGGTGCTACGGCTCATGAATGTGAGAAGGGCCACTCGTGCCGTTTGTGCGCATAGCAATTCCAGCAAAGAGGATTGAAACTGCCACCAATGTGGACGATGACCTTTCGATGTCTGCATGTATTTATGAATCGGGATCAGCGAGACAACTTCATGGGTGGTTAGCGGCTCGTGGCGACGCAGCATCGCTATCACGTTTGATGTCTCCGGTTGACCGTCTTCAGCACTCTTGTGGTATATCTATGCCGTGAATAAAGCTGTAAGCTCTGCTATCGCGTCTGTGCTATCCGTGTGTTTCGCTTATTTTATCCGCCCAAGTACGTAGCTCGAGCGGGGGCTGCTCCTGTTTTTCCTGGCCTGTTTTGTTAGAGGATCTCGCATTCCAGTAAATAGTTTCAAACCCGATGCGGTTGCCTACGAAACGTAAGTTATTCTCGTCATAAAATGACGTTTTGTGACGGGGGTTGTACGGCTGGGAAAATCCACGCTTACGCCCGAAACCCTGTCGAGTCCGTCCTGCGGCTCTTCATCGGGCAGTTAAAGTGCACAAGATGTTTACGTGCTGCGTACGTGACACTTTGTTTGTGTTTTTACTGGTTTTTACGGCATGGGGTGTTGCAATGGGGTATTCTAGTTGTCGCCTAAAGTATGACAAGAAATGCCCGGTGTGCGGCTTTGTCAGCCATTTTGTCCCCAACGCCCTCACATATAGCACAACAGCAGAATGCGCGTTTGATATGTCATATGACCTCAACCCCTGCGTTTCCCCCATGGTAGGCTGGCGCTGAGGTGCAGATGGTTGTACCGGCCAACATGGCCTTCGGTGACAAGGGCATCTGTATCGAAAACGGCGACTGCCTCGTCAAGCCAGGCATGGAGGTGCGCTACGACCTTCAGCTCAAGCGCGTGGCTCCCACCCCTTAAGCCGAGCGGGTCGTGTACGGCCAGGGATATCGGCGGAGGAACCTGATAAGCTTGGGGCACGTCCTCCGTCGTCTCTTCAGTAGTTGTTATGCTGGGAGTCGAGGAGCTTTGGGAGGATGCGTGTTTAGGGCGAAGGAACTTTCGCGGCGAAGACTCGGGCAGCTGGAATTGTAACCCTGCATGCACCCGCTTGAAGTGTGCTGAGATTGTTCCCAGGGCGAGTGCGCGACGAGTGCCTCTTTTTTTAAGACGTTTTATTATGTTGTGGGAATACAAGACCCTTCGGGTGCCAGTGTTAGACTGAACACTGAAAGTTGATTATCATCAAAGGCAAGATGCTGCTAGAGACTTTTCGTTCTCGCGGCTGATTTAGGCCGGGCATAGCGGTTGGGGTGGCACCAAATACAGTTTTCCTGTAATGTTTGATCTAGCGAGCGGAAATCGCCGATTTGCTGTCTATTGTTGCCATTCCACGACGTTGTGCATAGCGAGAATGGTACTGTGCGAGTGTCAATAGACTTGGAGGCAGGCACTGTGTGATTACCATACCAGAGCCTTGCCGCTCACGACTCAATTGAAAGCAGATGTGGACCCGGCCTGAAATATGTAAACACCAAGGCACCGTATGTTACTGTTCGTGAAGTTTTTTCTGTCGAGCGAATACACGAGGCGGCCTCTTGTTTGACCGACCGCGAAGTTAAATTTCGGAACGTATTCCAACGTGGTCTCTATCGTTGCGGTAATGCTTAGGCACTTCTTTACAAGCGGTGCAATTCTAGATTCTGCGTCGTTGCCGCATGTGACGATACATATCTCGAACGCGTTTTGTGGTTGCCCGTGTGGGTTCGTTAGTCGAGGGAGAAGTGTTGACAACCGTAACGGAAAAACATGCACACTTTTCCTCGAAAGAGAACGCTGCAGTTCTTATCTGTCTCTCGGTTTTGGCGGAGCGAGGGGCGTAGCGCCTCTAGAGCCTAGCACCAACCCTCGCCGAATGCTCTCACTACTAGTAGGCGTAGAATTCATTCCACGCATAACTGCATTCGCGTAAAAAGCGAACACCCGGTCGGCGGCACGAGGCCGACATCGGAGTCGACCTCACTACAGGGTGTGTCCGCTATTCGATCAGCATCCTTACACGTGTTTCACTTAAAGCACACCGCACTCGGGGTGGCAGATTCGGCACCAACTCAGCTTCTTTCATTTCCGTCATTCCGCTCTCAACGACGGGGTCCCCGCATGTTTCGTGCGACCTCCTCTTCCTATTGCTGATGCAACAAAAGGCACAGATCTCTCACGATTTGATTCCTCTCGGTGACTACTTGAGGGGATGACCTCCATGCCCCCCAGGGTAGCTCCAATACAGCCGTGGCGGTTCAGACGAAGACTCGAACGCTTCTTAACCTAATATGACCAGCCTTCAACCTCGTCCCACTGGCGTCACCAGCCATGACGATCCGCCCCCAGCTCAAACGCCTCGAGAATGCAACGAACTCCTTCCCTCCAATGAACAGCAGCAGCGTTCCGGTAAGGCCAAAGAGCGGGTGTTTCCACATAAGAGTACTGCTCCTGTCATCGTGTTCGCATCCCAGGCATTCCTGAAGGTCCGCCCCCCCCACCACCGCCCCCTGGCCGACCTCTGCCGTGCGCACTGATTCCACCCGACGGAGGCAGCCCGACCTTGTTGGAGGCAGCGTGGAGACGCGTCTGATCATTGATCGCCGTCAGTATTTGGTTGATGTTGGTTTCGAGCACCATACCGCCCATGATTATTTCATCCAGGACGTAGTGAACCTTTGAGCAGACAAGCGCGAAAAAAGGGCACGGGCAAGAGTCCGGTGACGCTGCTGTTTGATGGTGTATCACGCTGCAGTTGATAACTAAATGATAACTATATTGAAAGCGCTAATCAAATATATCTCCCACCTCCAGAGGCCATACATCAAACCAAATTTGTAGCAACCAGGCCAGGCGGGAGTGCGTTACGTTTCATGGTCAGGTTGCAGAGTGCTCACAAGGGCGGTGACGTTTCATCATGACTCAAGAATACATGAGCTGCCGTGACTCCTCTACTGCGTCCACAATCAACCCCGACATGCCTTTGGCACGGTATGCTACACTAGCGTATGAGCAGCTCTCATGATCACGACCACAATACGCACAACCCCAACCGCGACAAGTCTAGGCTCGGATACGTGCCGCTCGGAATCGCAGCTTGAAAACGAATACCGCAACACGTGCGATCAACTCCATGTGATCGTGGCTGTAGCCAAGGCACCATGCACCGCACACGGCAAGAGGCAGGATTCGAGACGATTCGCACGATGCTAAATTACTCGCAGAATGGAGGGCAGCGCGGCCCACCTTGTCTGAGTGAAATATGAGGTCCAGCTCGCACACGTTCTCGAAGCATTTGTCCAGCGCCTCTACGAAGACTGGTGATCAAGGGGTGAAGTCGAGTTTGGACGCAACGGGGAGGAGTAAAGGTTAAAGCGCGGTGTCGACAGGTAAGAAGTGTGGGCAGGCAGAACGAAAAACAGAAGGATAACCGATCGAGCAAAAGGGGTGACTTTGTGTTCGACAATCTCGGCGATTCGTGCGCGTTTGCTAGTCCACGTCATCGTCTGTATCTGAACCGCGGGTACGAACAACATCACGGGTATCACAAAGCCTAGCAAATAATTTCTTCCGTACATAAATTTTCAATTGTAGCATTCACATAGCGCCGCGGAGGTTTTTCATGCAACGGTGGTACGAATCGAACTGCTTGAATCTCGATCGTCAATCGCATGCTGCCATATCACTGCTGTTCGCCCGTCTCGCCTTCCCCCCGACCACTATTGCCGCCTCATCTTACGCGAGGGGTGCAGGCAAGTCGTGAACAACTGCACGAAGAGCATGCTGCGGCGGCAGGACGAGGGCTTACGGCAGCCATGTGTTGGTACATGGTCCGACAGGTTTCGTCGATCTAAACCAGGGATGGTGGTAACTTAGGTACCGGTGATGACCGGTTATGGGGCAGAGCGTAGGATGAGAAATCCCACCTTGTACAAGGTCGAGGATCCCAAGGTCGCTTTCCTGTGCATCGACGGCGAACACGAAGTACAACGTGGCGTAATGCCGGTAAATCAGCTTTGTGCCCTCCCCCCACTCGGGGATGATTCCTTCCAAATAGTTGCAGAAGGAGTCCGGGCGCTGCGCGACCTGTTGAAAGATGCGGTTTATCACGCTTTTCTGGGCTTCCTCCCCAACCTGTGGGTTTTGGAATCGGCAGCAAGTAGCAAGCGTTTTCGGCATCACGGAACAAAGACCCAGGCCTGGAGTCAAGTGGTAGACGACATGCAGAATCATGTGTCACGCGTAGCTCGTCACGCGTTATACAGGATGGTTTGCCGTCATGTAATGTTGGCAGAGGTGTCTGGAAATGAATCCCTTTGACGGCGACAGCTATGAACTACTTACGTACCAGGTATTAACCCGTTTGGGGCTTCAGCGGAATAGAGTGTCTAAAAATAAGTGACGATAACAGCACCGACCAAACGAAGCAGCCGTGTCCGAAGTGCAACGGAAGGAGACACACGGCGTGCACGCAGCAGGATGGTACGTGTACTGCTGTTGCACGCCCTTTCGATTAATGCAAGGTTGGCAAGGCCCCATTTGTCGCCTTGTTGTTGTTGTAACATTAACTCGCTAATCAAGTCCGTGGACACAAGACAGGCTCCAGTCATTCTGGAGTGGAAGAACATCCCAGGGAAACATATACTGCTGTGGATCGCTACATGATAGCTGGTTTCCATAAGGGTTAATAGCGTGATGGACTGAATGCTTACGTTGGGGGCCGCGACAGTACCTATCATATTCGTCTTATAACCGGCATGTCGTGGCCTGAGCTCAGGCGCACGAACAGTAAAAGGTTGGCACCAGCACTGGGAACTGGGAACTGCTATTATCGACTTCCAGAGGTTCAAACACAACCTTGAAACACAACCTTGGAACGGCTTTTCTAGGGACCACAGAGTCAAGTGAGTAGTTAACCATGGACGCCGATGATTTTAAGCTGTCTGCCCTCTCTCTTCCTACGCATCACGATAAGTGTCCAGCAGAAGCCATCGTAGTTTGTCTTGAGTCTTCACAGTTGGAGTAGAGGCAAATGTACAGGAAAAACAGTGATATTGACAGAAGATGGCCAGAACACAGGGAACACGTAGCAGCAGAGTGCACTGTTCTCAACGACCTCAATCGCCTGTATCGCTTAGAACCACACTGTCCACTCACCACAGTTTGGTAGAACTTGACAAGGCGAGGCTTCCCGTGGTTATTCACGATAATCACACCCCGGATCATGGCTGAGCTTGTTCTTTCTGCACTACTATCAGCTATGTCTCCTGTTTCTTTTCTATCCGACGTTTTAACCATTGCGAGGAGTTCCACTGTCCTGGTTGGCATGTTTAGAGCGGGACCTTGCGAGGCAGCCGGATCGCCTCGCCATGCCATGCGCCACACCACACAGGCAGGCACCACACCAGCACACAAATCAAGCCCACAAAAGCGCTACCGGTATGTCGCATGCTCCGGTCTGCCGAAAGTCGCAGAAGGCACTAACTGCGGCGGCCTTGATTACGACTTCCACCAAACCCGCGCCCCACCTGGTCGTCCTCCGGGTCAAGCGCAAAAGAGGAGATGCATCGGTTGATAGTCTCCTGGTCTCCACCGACGAAGGAACTAGCAACCAGGACAAAGTACCAGACCGCAAAAGACGTGCTGCGACCGAACCCATCGAGGACACTCTCGCGTACCTCAGTATCAACAAAGCCGCAGAGGAGAGGCGGCAGCACCAGCTAGACCAAAAACCTTCGAAGCTGTTCTACAAGCGAGTGCGAACGACTGAATCCGACAGGAGAGGCAGGAAGGAGACTTCAAGGGTTGTTTCTCCCCCGAACGACAAAGTCGCCGACGTCGCCGGCACCGGCGCAGGCCCGCTGGACACCCGCCTTGTAAGCGACGCGGACGCTCCTCCGGTGGCATCGCCGACCGAGGCGCTTGATTACCTAGAGGTGAGGCGCGTCAAAGCTAGAGCTGTTGGCGCCTTTACGGACTCGGGTCGTGGGAGTGGAGATGGAATTCCGTCGTCGGGTGACCTCGCATCAAGCGCTGCTGCTACTGACTTCCACGTGATCGACCTTCAAGCCGTCGGGCGGAGCGATAGCGGTATGGGTGTTACAGCCACCAGCCAGACAGCAGTCAGGGGAGAGGCTGCTGCAACTCGCTCGGCTGCCCCCGTCTTGAATCCTGTGGAGCGGCAGATGGACGAGGCAATATTCAAGGTGAGAATTCAGAGAATTCCCGTTGGTATCGTAGCTATTTTGCGCGTGGGTGTTGATCGTCAGGTTTTCAGTCGAGACAAGGCTCTTTTCTGAACGCACATGGCGTTAACCCCTTTACAACTGAACCCATGTTTCCGGGGCAACCGACTTGGAATTATACTGAACTGTTTGCGATAGTCAAAGCAGCATCTTCGAATTCTACCCGCGGGCGTCGCTGACAGTGTTTAATGCATGAAAGCCATTTTCTGAAACGCCCCCTCATGCTCTTTCGGTGCTGCGGCCAGGCGTTCCAAACGGGAGACCTCTCAAGCCTTCTCCGTGTCCTCGCCTTGTCCCCCGCCACCATCAACTTTCGCCGCCGGCTGGGTGACGGTACGACCGCACTCATGGCCGCCGCTTTCCACGGTAACGTGGAAACCGTTCGGCACCTACTGTCCCTGGGTGCAAAGGCGTCCCTAACCGATGCCGGCGGAAAGAGCGCCGCGCTTATCGCTGGTATGCGAGGACATCGCGAGTGTTTTGCCGAGCTTCAGCGTGCCGCGGACGAGGAGCGTGCCGCAAGTAGCCGAAAGGATGGCGGCCGCGAGGACTTCGTCTACGACCTCTACTACTTCGAGCCTCCTGCGCCGCGATCACCAGCAGAGTGGGGCGGCGAAACCGTGGCGGAAGGCCTGGTGGACAATGTGGCGGCCGCGTCTCCCGGCAAGAGTGTCGAGAAGGTGAAATGCTTAATTACGTGTACAGTACCTGGTATAGATATATTGTCTAATGCCGTTGCCCTACGTACAGTTTTAGTTTTACACGCGACATCAGCATGGCAGTTGCATGTTATGTTTTCGGGTTTCTGTGTTTCACCGTTGGTTGGAGCTCTACTATCTATAATCGTTCCTGGAATATTGTTTTGTCAGAAGGCGGACTGAAGACGAATGCTCGCAAACGTATGTTGTGATTCTTGGGTGACAGCGGCTGCCCGTGCTTCTCGCCGCCGCCTATCCCAACCCCACCCCTACGGACTTGACGTTCGCGGCCATGGTCGTGTTTGATCCACTTGAGCTTGCCGCACACTTCTTGAGTACCTTCGCTGATTCCGTCTATAATGTATTAACACCCGAAGCCTTTTCCCACTGAATCTCGGCGTGTATTGCAGACGCCAGACACCACAAACGCTCCGGTGGTGCGTCTCTCCGGGATCGGTCCCGTAGATGAGAATGCCGTATGGACAACTGGTGTTGAGCTGAAGTTCGAGCATGACTCTGACTGGAGCGAGCTTGGCGATGGTGAAGCGGGAGAGGACCCCGACTCAAACTCAGAGGGGTTCTACGGGAACGACTACCCTGAGGTGAGTGGGCAAAATGAAGCACGTAGTATCTTGCGAGAGTGCAGCAAGGTGCATGACGACACAATGTTTGTTTTTATGTAACTTAAAAGGAAGACTTTTCAGCTGTGAGATCGAGAATTTCGTCGAAACTCGTGTTTTTGCGAGCTGCCTGTGTTTTGTGGTGCCTCGATCGCCCGCGTCAACCAACGCCACGATTTTTTTTGTGGATCCTATTCACCAGCTGCTTGCATTCCACAGGCACAGGACCGCTGCAATCAGATTGTCGAGCCCATCCTATTTGCTTCTTGTGACGCCCTTTCGATGTACTGTGTGCACTTTTCCCGTGTCAGGACGAAGGCGACAACGATGGTACGGTAGGCCCCTACTTCTATGACGGGTCTTCCTGCCCATCAGAAGATGGAAGTAGCAGCGATGGCCGCCTTGACACCGACAACGACATTGATCCTCGCCGCGTTTTACACGCGCATGATTCAGCTTTTGATAGGCTCGCTGACGTTTCCCCCTTTTCAGGGGATAGCGAACATCTACTTGCTGAAACCACGGTGGTTGCATTAGAAGGAGTTCGTGCTGTTGATAATCCGTTCCGGTCGGGGTTGGGGAATGCGGGGGTGTTGGCGTTCAGCTCGCAACCATCCGATGGCGAATCTAGCAGCGATGATTTGTGATGCTGTTGGGTGTTGCGTTTTGATAGCAGTGATGTCAACGAGGGTTATCTTTGATACTTCGTATATTGCTATTACAGTTGTTCAAGGAAGGTGGCCAAGGGAAGATTAAGATTTGCTTGTCTTTTAGTATCGGTGATATTTTACTTCAAGCATAACATTCTTGGGATTCCCTATGAGCCGTGCTGCCGTGCTGCAGTTGGCTCAACTATCCATTCAAAGGAGAAGAAAGATCTGCGTATTTTAGTCACACCCTCTCGTTTTGAGATTATGGCGTGTACATTTTTTGCGTTTTGTGTACGTGCCTCCTGCGGCTGAAAAACAAGCGGCCAGGTAACGGTGCATAGGAGCCTACGAGTTGATATTTTGTATGAGTATTTGCTACCAGGTATTTACTACCAGGTACCATGTATATATATGGCTTGGGACGCTTCGATTTTGGTGGTTGAGATCTGCGACGGTTTCTGCTTGCAATTTTTTGTGTTTTGTGTACGTGCCTCCTGCGGCTGCAAAACAAGCGGCCAGGTAACGGTGCATAGGAGCCTACGAGTTGATATTTTGTATGAGTATTTGCTACCAGGTATTTACTACCAGGTACCATGTATTATATGGCTTTGGACGCTTCTATTTGGTGGCTGAGATCTGCGACGGTTTCTGCTTGCAATTTTTCTGGTGGCCGTGTGATATTTGTGATTGCCTCGTTGCCGAGCGTTAGGCGTAGGTACGCGTTGAAAGGCCCGATCGGCGTTGATTGCTTTAAGGTTCATATTGTTGGTGTGCTTTGCCTAGGAGGCCAAGAGAGCGGTAAGAGTTGCGTCGGGCATATTTTATTATTGTGGTTGTAGTTTACGTTTTTTTTCACCCCATTTGCGGGAAACCGTTCAAGCGGCACGTCACACGGTGGTCAAATATCACTCGTTCTTGAGCTGTCTAGTCCATGATAGATACGCGAAGCTCTTCAGGAAATGTACCTGTAGTCGTTTCCGAAAATTGTGGCGTTGAATACAAACACAGCAACGTTGTAGTCAAGAAAGAGCATGCAGTAAGTTGTAGTCGAGGGGGTTGCTCTTCGGCTGTAGTCTGTGTGACTACCGCGCGCTAAGTGGCAGTTAGGTGTATGTGACATGTGTGTCTCGTGTTTGTCGCATGTGACATGTGTCTCATGTTCAACTTGGTGCTGGTACAAACTCTCGGGAAACTGGATGCCACCCAAGATTATCCTGGGGCCGGGCCTGAGTTTTCGTCTGTGTTTTTGTTTTTTGTGTACTTACCCATGATACGTATTCATAGATGTAGACCCCGTGCTTTTTCTTGACCACGGGCTAGATAATGTTGCGATGAGAAAATAATTATATGAGACACATTTTTTCTTACCAGGTTGTACCTAATACTCTGCCGCCATGTATTTCTCCTCCGTGACGTTGTTTTCACTTGACGACAGAGTTTACTACAAGGCACCACCTCTGCATGATGTCGTTGTAGTACCGACCCGCGCAGGAAAGCAGCAGACTACACCTATATTATAGAGCGGCCGCCTATGTATTGTGTAGTCGTCCTCGTGGTCCAAGTATATGACACATGGTCTGTTCGCAACGCATTATTTCATTCATTGGTAGACAGGGCGGCGCCAACATATTTTTTTATGGGACTCAAGTTTCGTGCACACGTAGACAGGTTTCAAACCCCGCTCGTACCTTACATCGATCGGCAGGGCAGACCGTGGGATATTGTGGCGCCGAAATCTTTATTTAAAACCATTAAAATAAAAACGTCAGCTTTGACCGGGGACAGGCTGTGGGATATATTATTGCCGGTCGGTGTGGTTCTTCTCCACGATTAATAGTAGTCTATAGCGCTTCAACGTAGATACACGAGATGTACCACACATATCTATCATACTAAGCAATAAGTGGTCACCCTTCATTTTGCTGAACCCACCACACAGAAGATGTACTCGTACTGCTGTGTATTCGGACGGCTGTAAAATGTCATGATTCAGTAAATCGCGGTAACTCGAGTTATAAAAGGTGTCGAGTGTTGGCCGGGGAAAAAAAATAGGTGTCGCAGGTGCGTCTCGAATCCACTTCTTTTTTTGGGGGGTTTTGTATTACCGGGTTAAGCGTTTCTTAGCCGGAGTTCCGATAGAAATTCCCCCGCTTCGCGCACGACGTGCTTCACACACGCTCAGTTCGTTGCCCAACATATCTCATCACCTGCACCACGATGAAGACTTTGGTGTCAGTGGCTTTAGGTGTAGCCTGTGCGGGGCTTCATTTGTCCAAACCGCATCTGGTGGATAGCTTTGTCATCTCTGGTGAGAGTCGTTGCAAGTTGCCCGAGGGACTGTCAGGTTGTCATGTTGATTGTTGATGCCAGGGCTTTGCTTGCTTGTTCGAGAACTGCGGCACGACTCGTACAGTATGATGCCAGGTAGTACTTTTGTTCTCGTGCTTGATGGCATTGCTTGACCTCCCGAACAAGTGCGAATAGAAGTATGATCGCTGATGCATGAACGCAGCAAGCTGCAGCCTCAAACGTTCGTACTCGATTACTCGATATGGGTCGATGCTGATACGCCCAAGCGCTACGATTACATTACGATGCTACACGTGTTGTCTTCCGTGTCCACGATCACAGCAGTCAGTATTGATCTGCGCTGTACAAATATACGTACACGACGACACGACGACAGTAGTAGTACCCGCATATTCCGCGCACATTGTACAGTCGTTCCCACCTACCCACCCAAACAACAGCAGTTTCGTGCTCTGTACTCGCAGGAACCGCCCGCCCGTCCTCGCACAAGACCCTCTCTTCACGCGGTAGCCGAGGTCTTCGCAGAGGCCGTACGCCTTGCCGTGGCATCCAATGTCGCATGATGAGCGGTACAACCGACGGCGAAGGAAGACCAGCCAAAGGTTTCGGTCAGCCGCAGAATTCCCCGCAGGGAAAGGGGAAGGTACGCTTACCACTACCGCTACCGTTGTAAGAAAAAACCGTCAGCGACGGAGCTCGACATGTTGCGGTGCTTGAGCTTACAATCAGCTCGACGACAAAAAAGTCAGTATGCTATTGTTGCGTTGATATATACTGGTACGTGCTTATTCGTGTCGAAGGTGCCATTGTTTTCTCACACTATCTGGCACCAGTAGTACCGGTACACAGCAGTACCGGGTATCCCTCGTATAATCTCTCACAGCTGCGGTCCAAACTCGGAGCGTGGCAGTAAGTGTCGAGTGTCAATTAACTTGCTGTAAGCCGCACGCCATGAGACATGCCTTCCGCGGCAAAGGCGTGTTCAGTGTTCAATGGCCTCCCCGATCAAAGCAGGGCAAACAGGACGGCTTGTGGGGCAATTGAAACCCTTGACTCTTCTACATCATAAACACGGGGTAGAACGGTTTACGTGTTGTACGTACTCGTATCGCTACTGTGTCTGTACACCTGGTGTGCATGGCATGTGCACTCTGTTCTCTTCTTTCGGCATGTATGCGTAACTTGGTGAAAAAACGAATACCAGGTGCCTTGTATTGTGATGTTGAAAGGAGATGGACTGAGAAGCTGCGGATGGGCGCATCGTTGCAGTCCGCGCTGGTTGCCCGGAGATTGGCGTAGTTAAAGTCTTGAAACAAGGTATAATATGCCTGTAATGCATGTAGTACAGTAGAGTCTAGGGCTCCTACCAGGTTTCTGTTTGTACGACATATCAGTAAAGGCGTCGTTTGCGCCTGTTGGCGGTGGGCCAACTGAAGTAGGCATTTTTTTTTTTGTGGCACTATGTTGCAAATAGTTTCGAGCGCTCGGACTACTCGTACTGCCGTACAACAACCGACTGAGTTGCGTAAGGTACGACCAGACTACTGCACCGACATTTTTTTCCGACCCAGAACTACTGCTGCTGTTTTGTACACGTACTGCTGGACTTGAATTCGCCGTGCAGAAAAAGCTAGCAGCGGAGAAGGCGGCTGCGGCAGCGGACGAGGGAGCCGAAAACAAGGGCACGGGTAATCGACAGCTGTTTATGCAGTTTACTTGCAATCAATGCGAGGGGGTGAGCCAGTATATGATCAACAAGAACGCCTACGAAGACGGTATCGTAATCTGCACGTGCCAAAAATGCCACGTGAGGCACCTACTCGCGGACAACTTGAAGAAGGTAAGCTCGACTCGATGTTTGCGCGCGCTCAGTACTACTGTACGAAGGATACCAGCAGTCGCTTGTGTGCTACCAGTTCATGTCTTCCTTGAAAGAGTTTCGTGTTTCACTGGTTGGCTGGTACCATGTTAAGCCCTTTAGAGCTGCGCCCATTTTATTGGGACTAACTACTTGGAAGTATAGTTGGGTACGTTTTGCAGTGGTGTAAGCCCTCCCAATTGACGGGCACGTGGTATATGCTGTACCTGGTAGTTGGCTAGGGCGACACTTGTGTGCAAATGCGCAAGTAGCTGGGTAGCAATCCTTCAACCTGCAGCTATATAACGGACCCAGTCGACGGCCATCGAGGAAGACGGAGCGGAACGTGTATGCGCGATGGACCCGAATGCCTGGAAGAGTTTGTTCGTTCCCCGCCTACAATGTTTGACCGTCGTGCGCCGTCAAGATATATGCAAATAGTCAGAACAAGAGTTATCATCGGTGGTTAATCTCTTGCCTCAAATCGCCGTTTATATTTGCTCCTGCCAGATGGATTTCCCGCATTTCGGGAACAACATCGAGGATTACATGCAGTCCACGGGGTCGCCCGAGGAGGTGACCAAGGGGAACGCACCCGGCCTCACTCCGGAGGTCATAGAAAAATTTGACGTTAGCGTAGGCGCAGACGGGGTTCTCACTCTCTCGCCGAAGGAGGACACACAGTCCCCCTGACGTGAGGTCTCGCGACTGCGCATGTTTTCCTTGGCGACGTTTAACCCGTTCAGAACTGTTTTTCCGTTTTGGGGGCAAACTGCCTGGAATAGTGTTGGTAGGCAACTAAATGAAGGGGTTGCTTTGGTTATTACTTATTCGGTGAAAAACTTGCTTGGTTAAGCAAGTTAGTTGCTTATTTCGTTTGTATGGCGTTTAGAGTGAAGAAGGACATGGTTGCTTTGATTCTGCTTGTAATAAGCAAGCCAAAACAACTTGATTAAGCATACTTATTTTAGTTGCTTGCCATCACTAACCTGGCATGATGGTGGGATATTTTTTGCAGTGGTACACGGGTTAATGCCACCCTTCAGAATATGTATCGGTGGTCGATGTTGACCAGCTATATAAAAGGGCATCGTAGAGTCGTGTAGAATGGGCTTAGAGTGCGGGTGGCGAGTGAGCGCTTTAATGTCTGAAAACGACGGTAAGCCACATAACTGGGGTTTTGTGGCCTGTGACTTGGCGCTTTTTCTCGCGACTTCAGACTGGCCGCTATGTTTTTTGCGTTTTACAGTAGTACGTCTCTGTTCTTGTATGTTGCTCAAGGGTCTCTTGAGATCTCGTGCAAACTACTGTAACTCCCACCAGGTCGGGGCTTCCTTCATGTGTACAGAAAAAGGCAAGTGTTTTCAGGTGCCCTCCACGAGCGAGCGCGTGGTAGTCACTGACATGGCGCGGTTTAGGACTACCGCCCGTCTCTTGTTCCAACTCCACACCCTCTCGCGAACAAGGGCTGGCCGCTCTCCTTGCGCAGTCCTGGATAGAACTGCTGTTACTTTCGGTCGCAAGCTCGATATTTTTATAAACTTATTTTGTTTACGTCAGCTCGACATCTTCTAAAACAACTGCTACTCTGTCACGCCGCGAATTTTGCTTTGTACACCCTGCAAGGCACCATGGCAGCATTCAGTAAAATATTTGTTCTCTTACGGTTGACAAGTTTATACTTTCGAAGTGTTTCAACTGTGATGCCATCCTCTCTAACCTTGTCACATAAAATAGTGGGGTAGAAAATGACCGCGACGTCATCGGATGGCGCTTGAGACCAAAACTTCCTATACATCCATTTTTTTCGACCAATCAACACTTTAAAAACGTTGACCTATAACATTACTGCGGGCACGAACTCCGTTGCTCTCTACATGTGCCCTCGCTACCCAGTCGACTTCTTCCGGCCGGGGCGAATGAGCTGCTTGAGAGCGTCGATTGGTTCGATTTCCCAGGACTCCACGTGGCGTTCGATCCGCCCGGAGTCTTGGTTGAAGAAGAATTCCGTTCCCTGTTTATTCGCAGTACGGTACACATACGGCACGCATGTCAGGGCAGGGTGACGCGCTACAATCTGGTCGGCGTAGAACGAGCGTGTGCGGCACGCGCAGGCGTCACTAGCCAAGAGCACTGGCTCTGCAGAGACGCATGATGCGCTATTAACAGTTCGCTTTCCGTAAACCGTCACTCGCGGTGTACTGCCCGTCGAGAGCATCGCACGTATCGTTGCACGCCGAGAAGCTCTTCGCAGGGTGCGCAGAGAATCATGTACCGGACAACTCTGCTACTGAACAGCAATTGTATGGTTTCTGACTACTGCTGTAGTAATGTACCAATCTTTAACAGGGTACGCATACGGCATCAACAACCAGCATCTATCTCTGAAGCTAGTTTATGCCTTACGCGCGCATGACCTCGGGTATCCCATGCCTCCTCTTACACTCTTTGCAGTCAGTATCCAAACATTCCACATAAAAGCAGAGGCCTTCGCCCAAGCTGAAACACAGCTTCGGCTTCGCTTATGCAAAAGTGCCACAGACGATCAAAGCTGCAGCACAGCTTATTTTATGCCAAAGTGCCACAGACGATCAGATACGATTTCCGAACAACATTTATTTGGGTGTCCAGGATTTCCACACCGGGTATCTCAAAACATGAAATTATAACACGGCGTGACGAACGCGAGTTAACATCACTGGCTCACCCCTGCAGCAGCCAGTGTTGGCTTCCATGGCAGGCCAAGCACACAGCGAAACCTCCACTTGGTTTTGAGCGAGGCGTCAGTCTCTTCCCAGCTTGTAACGTCAAGGCTGACGTCCTGCATCAAGGATCCCAGGTTATCCAAATTGTTCTGCCAATGCAACCGCCGCACGCATGAGTAGGGTGAACCTCCACGTAAGAAAACAAAATACGGACCCATCAGCTTAACTGATGGGCGAAACACAAAGTATCGGTGGCGCCTGCGGGGCGAGTTTGTCGCATCCGACAAAATATTGACTCTTGGCCTGGAGCCACTTTCCGCCGAAGGCGGCCGCCAAATTATAAAAAAAATGTCATTGTAACCGCCGTACACACCGGTAGGTGATCCGCCACGAAAGAAAGCGAACTTCGGGCTCTGCGGCATAAATAATGGGCGAAACACAAAGTATCGGCCGCGCCTGGGTGGCGAGTGTGTCTCACCCGACGACATATTGACGCTTGGCGTGGACCCGCGTTCGGCCGAAGGCGACCGCCTCAAGATAGCCCAACAAATAGGCGCGCCACCCGTCGGTTCAAGGACACGAGCTCACAGATCGCTTAGCCACTACACGGCAGAATGCACCAGAGAGTAGTACTCGACAATGGCTACCAATCATACCACGAATGAGGCCCACCACAATCAACAGCCGAAGGGGAACGAACGCACCTTGAAACGCTGACGCCCGTCGAACGCGACGAAAGGGTCCGCGAACGTGCAGTCTTCCTCGTACAAGTCAAGGTCCATCTGCCCCGTAACAAAGTAAAAGCGGTCGAAGTCCGTCTTCAACCTAGCGACTGCATCTGTTCGCGATATCGGCTCCGATGGGTTGACGACGACGTCCGATTCGTTCGGTTTCATGTTTCCCATGCCGATAAGGTTTCCAAACAGCTCGGAGCCGTAACTTGAGGGGAGGGGGGGGGGGGTGGTTTGTGGGTATCGAGAGGCTCGTGGGGCGACAACTCCGTGACCGATTTTGTCTCAGCCCGATTCGCGTTTGGTTATATACGCAGGGTTATGGAGAGAATGGCATGTTGGTTCGCAATTTGTGCAGACGCGCTGCGAGGAGGTTATTCGGCGTACCAAGTATATAGTACTCGTTCGACGAAGGCAGCATTTACTCTAGCGTAAACATTTCGTACTCGTACGTTCCAGGTATGAAACAACAAAAGTAAGCTCGTTGAGCCGGACAAAGCTCTGTCGGGTAGGGCAGGGGTAGGGGACGGGGCTAACAGAGGTTTCAAGTCGTGCCAAGGCCATGGGGTTGATTAAGGGGCGTTTCAAAGGAAGATTAAAATTTGGTCTCATAATAATACTGGAAGCACTTGAGGGCATCTCAGATTCCCCGATTCCCATACCGAAACGCTATCAATTCTGTAAGAATGTGGAGACTGCTCAAATGAAGACTCAAAACTCAAAATGTACTACTGTACTGTAGACTGTAGTACTGGAACTACACCCGGACCACACCAAAATCCCCGATCCTATACATTTATCCTATTACGAGTATAGACAATAATTAAGCGGTGTGGTCGAGATGGCTGGTATAACATCAGCCGTTGTTTTATGATACCCAGGTATGATGTATGAATGTGATGACGTTTTTGTTGCGGGCGATCCGAAAATAAACCCTCAGTTAGTTGACTTTACGTCGACGGCTGATGTTACGATGTTACACCTTTTTCATGCACAGCGACAGGTACAGTATGATAGTACGTACACACTGCTGCTGTCCGGTAATTTAAATAGTTGTTGTGTATTTATTTTAGTATTCCCAAGGTCCTTATATTTCCGAACAGAGTGGTACCGATTTGAAAGTTGACACTGAGTCCATATAAACAAAGCCCATATTGCCATCTCGCAGCCTTACCACGCAGCTTTGACACCCAAGTTCGGATCCGCTGAAGTTGGTTTGGCCTTGCCGTCGTCGGGTCCGTCTCCGGCCATGCTCGCGCGGTGCGTCACCTGACGGCGGGTGCCAGCTCGGCTTGAAAGCGAACGCTTCGGGAAATGCTTTGCTGGAGTCAATACCCCGCCGGAAGAAATGAATGCTTCATTTCGGGCCAGGAGATACGCCACCACTGAGAGAGAAGGCCAAGCTCTCGGCATCGTTGCACACCAAGGCCAAGCTTATGGCACGGTCTGTGTCTGTCTACTGGCTGGCAGTGCGGTCGGTCGCAGGGTCCAGGTGCTGGGTGCTCATGAGTCATGCTTCCCCTAACCCCATTTTATAGAAACGCTATTTTCAATACAAAAACTTTTGTTCCGGCTCGGAGATAACGCGGCGGAATTAACCCGAGCTCCCCAAAAGCTCCTGGTTCTTTTCATCGCAGATCCCAGCCCCGCCTATCGCTGGACGGTCCCAGCATTCGGCGAACTTCAGTAAGACTGAGATAGAGCACTCGTCCACAGGACCTCTTCTCGTGCAAACGCTGGAGGCAGGTTTGTTGCCATCATGGAGGACGAGGATAGACACGACTTGGAAGACGTGAGCATTAATCTCGCTTCTGTTGACAAGGCACGAGGGTCGCACGAGGGCGATGAGGCACCAACCGCCGAATCCTCGCCGGTACCTCCACCTCCAGCCGGTATGCCCTCCGGAGACGATATATCAGAGGTAAGCAGGGTCCGTGCGGTGCTCGTGCTGTTTACGGGCGGAAATAGTATGTCGGGTACAGCAGCAGAGCAGTGCAACTCAGTATCGTTGGAGCGTTTGTTGAACGAAGTTACGCCGCTTGGAGAACTGCTCGCAGCTCGAAACGACCCCGGGTCCCCGCGGGCGGATATATCTGATACTGGTATACTTGTGTACTTCATTACGCATATACCAGGTACCAGGTATCTGATAGCACTCGGCATTGATGGGGTGAGGGGTAACTCCCCTTCCTTTTGATAGTCTGACATGATCATTACATGTAGTAAGACGTTTTCTCGTTGTTCGTACAGTAATGATGGCTTATCTGTTCTTGCCATCATATCATTTATCGGGGAGGGATGAGAGATGAGACGTTGAACTGGTATGACATGATACGTACCGGATGGCGGCAACATATGTTTCGCGCGGCACTTTCTTGTCAGCAGGTTTTCACTTGCCACCGTACGGCAAACCAATCCCCTAGTTATAATCCCTGGCCAAAATCGGGAGCTCGTTGCGGCGCCCAAGACCCAATAATCAGAAAAATAGTTTGGGGAATCCTCGGGAATCTTCACCTGGCTTGCTTCATACTTTGTATAATATAAACATGCACTCCTCAAGATACGATCGTTGAGTACGCGATGTTAATCGCCAAATTTACGTCGGCCGCGCATGTTCTGCATCCCTAGCGTCATTATTGTTGTGTTGCACTTTATCGCTTGTCGCTTGTTGCTGGTGTTGGTATCTTATTTCTACGCGTGCGTGTACAGTACGATCGTACATCCAACACCACCAGGTTATGTGCTTTCCCGGAGATAGATACATGTTACCCCCCCCTGTTGCCTTTGGACGACAGAGACGATCGTTCTGTTGCAGATCAGTTGGTACTGCTTTGTGTACTATCAGTGAAAAATCATTACAGTACGTGTGACCATGCAGCTTTTACTGCTACTGCCGCTGTCCGTCTGCTTACGACGCAGACGGAACACATCGCAGCGGACGGGTACGGTTTTGACTACGTTATGGTCTTCAAGGCCGAGCAAGAGGAAGTCGTGACTGACTTTGCCGACAAAGCTGTGCGCCAGATCATCGCTGCCGGTTTGACAGTTCGAGTGTATTTCAGCTCCAGTGGGAAAGAGATATTCTGCGAGATGCGGGCCCCTGTAGAGCGCCTCATGCAATTCGCTGACCAGGTGAGCTGCCGATCAGAAACTCCCAGTAACGTTACGTTACGTACCGCATCATATTTTTCCCACGAAGATGAAGCCAGTTATACTACTGTAGTACCTCAACTTTTCGTGTCCCGCAGGGTTGCCGTGCATCAAAATCCGTGGGACTCGTCCCTTTGGTCTTGTCATAGGGGGGGGGCGGGAGTAAAACAAACGTCACGTGCGAGGCTGTCGTTTCTGCCGTCTAGAGCCCCTGAACAGATCCGTTAATAGATACTGCTCCACAACCTAACAGGGGCGGGTCACCGTACATATTAATAATACTAGTGGAACGCGGCTGGACGACATCGGTGCGCAGTCATGCTCTGATTATAATGGAAAAGCGGGAGAAATTCCGAAACGATCAGGACTAGTGTTGGAGATCGCTACATTTTATTCGAATGTCAGCGATAGTCACAAAGATCTCGCACAATTTTTCTTGCGAGATCGGGTCGTCTAGAGCCCCTGAACAGATCCGTTAATAGATACTGCTCCACAACCTAACAGGGGCGGGTCACCGTACATATTAATAATACTAGTGGAACGCGGCTGGACGACATCGGTGCGCAGTCATGCTCTGATTATAATGGAAAAGCGGGAGAAATTCCGAAACGATCAGGACTAGTGTTGGAGATCGCTACATTTTATTCGAATGTCAGCGATAGTCACAAAGATCTCGCACAATTTTTCTTGCGAGATCGGGTCCACTCGGGCGGCCAACAAAGTATTTCTCGACATATGATACGTGGCTGGCAGAGTTTCAGTATCGAATGTACCAGAGCATCATCTGTCTATTGACTTGTACCACTTGATTCCGCATATCCACCAAGGCAAACCAGCCGTTTGTTCGTCCCCCCTGTCCGATCCGCGGAGCAGGTAGATCGTAGGATGCTCCTCGATCGCTCTCAGCTCGAAGAAGCTGCCTCCGCCGGGGATCCCGAAGCGAATATCGGCCCGATCATGATAAACGACGACCCAGACATCACCTTCAGGTCGCCGTACGAGTACATTTACGCCAGATACGACCGAAAGCAAAGTCTGCAGGTGAGCACGCAACCTTCCGTATCGATGACGCGAGCTAGCAGAGACCCCACTCTGGTGCTATCAGATGTGCCATTCACTGTTTTCAACAGGCGATAGATGGCGGTCTCGGTCAGAACGCCTCAATCATGCGTACATATAAACATACTTTGTGTTTTTCTTGAGAGTGTGCGAGCGTGTCCATTGCTCGCATATTCGGACCTCTCGCAAAGGAACGCCCATAGCCTCTCCTTTTCTACATGTAGCAGCAGGATCCCGACACATTTCCGCCTGTTTCCGGTCCTAACGTTTCGTTTGCATCGCGAACTGATTGTGGGCGTCTCTTCGCTCCCCCGGACCGGCGTCGATTGACCAGAATCTGTACTTCAAGAACGATGGTGTATGGCACCCTTTTCGCTCTTCCGTTCGACTGAGTGTCGTCGTTGACATTTTGAAGACCCCGATGTGCCTTGGTGGGGCGGGGTTAAAGGTCGACCGACTGCAGCTCGAAGGGGAAATCCTCGCTCTGTTCCCCAAGCACCGTAAGTGTCAATCGTCCCGCCAAGTAGCAGAGTGTGCGAAAGGCCCAGCCGTGTGTGCAATCGGGTTGTTAAGTAAAAAAATGGTACATATCCGTTGTATACGATAGTAGTTAAGGTTTTCTGCACGCACGTGATGCGTCCTGCAAGATATTATACACCCCGGAGGTCTGACGCGGTTCGATCCCCCACTAATGGAGTCGACAAGAAGACAGGAACGAAAGGTGTGTTTTTGTTCATCAACCCTGGCTCTGACGATGTTATATCCATCCCACCGTTGTTTTGGCCCAACGCGCACCCATTCACAGTCAAGCAGAACAAGAACCACTTGCGGAACAACTGGCTCGTGCTGAAGCAGTGGCCGTGGGATGCGCCGTATGACGAAATAAAAAATTGTAAGTATATTTGTGGAAGGTCTGAACGAGGTATACAAGAAAGTCGCGGGTGCTTGCATCTCCTGCCGCAATGACGTAGGAGATACGAGTACATGCATGTAGATAAATCCATGTTTCGTATATGTATTTTCATGTATCGCTTGAACAGTTTTCCTATGCTGTGCTCCTGGGTTTGTTGCTTAGTGCTGGTATAATTCGCGCGTGCGTTGCTATGTTCGGGCAAGGTAATGCGTTGCAGTAGCACTCTAGCGCGGGGCGTCGTAGGCAGGGGGCTGTTGATCCCGAGTAGCGTTTGACTGCAAATCACAACGACGGATGCAGTAAGAAGTGAACAGCCGCCTATCAATAAGGCATTAACAGCTCGGTGCACTGAAACTCCGGCCGCTGGCGTAGGTTGTCCCGGTGACGGACCCGCGATTGGCTGAGACAGCCAACACATTAGTGCAAGCCAGAAAAAAATCGCGATCAACATCATGGAGCAAGGGAACTTCGAAAGACGGAGATCAATACGTCGATATAGTCCGTCCCTTCGTGACACCGATGTCACCAAGAGTGGAGCCATATGTTCCTAGCCATTTTGTGACCCCTTGTTCCTCATCGTCGCGTGCTCCCGTGACATGGTAAACTGCTCTACCACCCAGACTTTGGCGAGAAGATTGGCCTCTACTTCCATTTCCTGGGCCATTTGACCACGTGGTAAGATCAACGAAGAGTCTGCGTGACATTGTAGCGATATGTGGGACCCCGATTTCCCTGGTACGTACAGGGCACAACACGCAAGGCACGGGCGGGTTTGTAAGTGCGCCACTACCCTTGCCAACTGCGCCCGGCATGATTTTGCTCGTCACGGAGCAGCTAACCTAACGGCTAAACACGCTCTCCTCTCCATTCCATGTCTGACGGACTGCCGCTCTGTGTGTGTGCCGCAACACGTGCACCGTGAAGGCTGCTTCCGCTGGCGGTGGCTGGTTTCGTGACGGCGCTGACGGTGTATATCTCGGGAAACGAGGAACACGCTATCACCCTGGTATTTGCGCCTATCGTCGTATTCTGGGCTATCTGTGAGTCCCAGCGGGGGTGGCGGTGTAGAGGCGTGATTTGCCTCTTTGGGTAGGAGCGCGTGACTCACGGTGAGCCCTTGTTTGCACAAAGATAACTCCACATCGCTGCCCACCAAGGCACGCCTTTTCTCTCATAAAAATGTTGCGCGTAACCTTTATTCGTACGTGTAGACAACACCCACGTGAAAAGCCTCGTTCTTTGTCTCACCCCTTGCTCTTCGCCGCGCCCTCCCCTGTGACCCCACGCGCGTTGCGCCCGTAAAAACTCAGTTATGCTGGAGTTCTGGAAGCGGAAGGAGAAGCGCATCGCTCTAGAATGGGGCATGTCAGGCTTCGAAACGGGTGCGAAATCGCTAATCCCGTGCTGGAAACTCTTGCTCAGCCCGCTGCTCGCCATCGGCGCGTAGCCGCCATTATTCTGAGGCCCAAACGATTGCTACGCCGGTCGCCATAACTTTGATAAGCGTGTTGTTTCCGGATTCTTCTTTTACGAAAACCGAATTTTTCTTGTTCGAAAGATGTGATGCGGCAGGTTTGTTCTCATGGACGCTCTCACGTGGTGCCTGCGCCGCATTACTAAATATCTTATATGGATCTACCACCACTGCCGATGTTCACTGTATCCTCCTACAGCTTGCTCTACCCGGTCCCGTCTTGCCGCGGCCTTGAGTGTCACATGTCTTACCGTCCGCCCTTACCGCAACCCCGCTCGAACTGAACCGTTCTCGCCTGCTATGCACGCAGGCGAACGAGCCCGCCCGGAATACAGAGGGGAATTCATTGCGTCCCCAATCAACGGGAGAACCATTTTGTAAGTCAAGAACTTTTGTGGGATATGATTCACCCCTCCCGCACTTGCTGCGGATTCACCTCCTCGCTATTCATAGTGGTTTCAGCCCGCATACATTCGCTCAGAACCAACGACCCCGAGCGTTCTACATGGCGAGGTCTGTGCTCTCTCCCCCGTGGGTCATTTTGACTCGATTAAATGGGAGTTGCATGCCCAAGGTACAGGCCGCATCGCGTCTTAACCTTGTAGTATGCTGCAACACGCGAAAGAGCTACCTACGAAGTCACCATCCTATCGTGCCACGGACAAGTATCGCCGGAGCAACCTGCGCGTGTCGAACCACTCGACAAGGCTAACGGGCTTTGTCCGCGTGCGTTTTGAAATTGAATCGCAGGTACTACCCCACCAGCAGAAAAACGTCCAAGGCCAGGAAGGCGACGGCTGTGATCGTGTCTATGATTCTGATCGTTGTCAGCTGTATCGCGGCCGTGTACGCGTTCAGGTAAGAGCTCCGTTGTCTGCAGGGCGTATGGCTGAAATGCTCTCATGATAGGAGCACAGCGATGATGATGCCGAGGGGGTCTTGACACACCTTGCGATCGCCGGGCCTTAGCAAGAGTCGCCCAGAGATAAAACATCGGGGCTTTCTTTCGGCCGCACATCATCAGGGGTTTTTCGTTTTTTAACGTGCGATTACAAATGGTGTTAAAACGGGTTATGTTTGGCCCATCCAAGAAAGCGTTTTCGCTCGAAACCCTGCGCATCGCGTATGGAGTTTCTTACGTCAACTTCAAGGGTTTAACAATATTTCCATCGTCGGGGAAGTTCGTAAGGCAGCAATGCAAGTTCAACAACTTCTGGGGGCATGCCTGCGTGCCTGATTCGAAAGAGGTTGTTGCACCCATGTATGAAAGTGACCACACCCCGGTGGATGGCGTCACTTGACAATCATCGTTTATCGACCAATCACATGACTCGTTCCAAACATTTGACCAAAAGGAAGAGCGCGGGCACGAAATCTCTCTCTCTCTCCCTGTCTGCTATCGTGCATGTGGCGTCTCGATATCAAGGTGGTACCTGGTGTACGGCACGTCAGGGAGCTGGGGCAAGACGTGGGGCGGCATCATCACCTCTATCATTAACTCCGTGCAGATTCAAATCCTCAACGCCCTCTACAGGAAGATCGCCGTCTCACTCACTGGTAAGTGGCGTCAACCAACGGGGTTAATGTTGCAGTAATATATGCAGCACACAGACCTCATGCCCTTTCCAAAGGCAGGCACGGCACGATAGTAACTGGCAGTAGAGGCAAGAAATGCGGGTGTATATAAAATCGTCAGTTTCCCCTCGATGCCCGTTTCATTCAAGTCTCGAACAATCACCCAAACCCCACTGCCATCCCTGCACTGCTTGCGAGCGGTAAGGCCTCAACATTGGTTTAGTTATTCATTTTTCCGTCGGTGATGAGTTAGTTATTCGGCAAACTGCTGTACCTGGAACACTTTTACAGCTTGCGCTTTAGCTAAAACACCCCTGAATAATCCTAACCTGTTTTTTATTTCACTGTTTTGCTTGAAGACTTCGAGAACCACCGCACCTCGACGGAGTACGAGGACTCGCTCGTGACCAAGCTGTTCTGCTTCACTTTCTGCAACTCTTACGGCGGCTTCATCTACCTGGCCTTCATCGGCGAGCCGGTGGTGGGCGTAGCATGCGAGAAGAGCTGCATGAGCCTCCTCGCCACCAACCTCACGATCGTCTTCGTTGTCCAGCTGCTGGTGGGTGATACACGCACGCCACCACGTGCGCACACCGGCCCTAACGGTCTTGTATGGATTATTATACTAGCACCGTCTCACCTGGTTGCCACTGTAATACGTCAAGCGTCGTAAGGGGGGGTAATACTCTCAAGCAGTGCTTCTCCCGAGGTTTTTGGTTCGAAAACGTGAACGCGTTTGGCGTCGTGACCCGGGAAATACATGCACGCATTATTTTCGTTGCTGCGGCCAGGAAAGAAGGTCCATTGTGATGCAACAGGGATTTATTAACCACCGACCCGCCTTCGCTATCGACACGCGAAACTGCAACCCTACGCCACCTCCCCACCCTTTTCTGTCGTTAACCTTACTGCTATCTCGTGTCTTGGCGCCAACATGTGGTGCGATACCGATGTGGGTGGAGGGTGGATCTTTCCCCCCCCAAACGATACCTGGTAGACCTGTTCGTACGATTGATCCCGTTTTCCGGTAGTTCGCTACCGAACTGCATGATCTGCACACAAAGCATAATACTTACGGTGTTCTCCCCAAACGTTGATCCAGCGCCGTGCAACACCGTCTGAATATTTAAATAGCGTATGCATGTAGCGTGCTTCTGGCGGTTATGCTATCGCAGCAGGGCAGCAGTCGACAAGACAACGGGCAATCCTAACATTTTGACTTCTTTTCTTGTCCGTTCTGTATCAGAGAGCGTCATCGCGGTCCGCAAACGAGTCCTGATCATTCTCCAAGTAGACTATATTTGCAGTCATCTCCAAATAGACTATATTTGCAGTCATTCTAAATCTTAACCTCATCCATATTCTCAAAGGCCAAGCACTGATAATCTCCTTTTGGCCCCTCCGCCGGTTTATGTTCTATGATCCACACGCGGTTATCCCCACTCCCGCCGACTTCCTTACACATTCACCGGCGGACATTTGTTCCCTTGCTACTCTGCCGCAGGTGGGCAACCTCACAGAAGTATTTATCCCGTATGTAAACTACCGCATGCGCGTGAGGGCCGAGGAGCGCAGCAAAATCGAAGGCGTCAGAACCAAGGTCCGGCGCACGCAAGCCGAGACGGGCCTCCACCTCGAACAGTACGACCGTGAGTTACGCTTGCTGCGGCATAGCCGAAACAAAACGCGTGCACTGCCCCCGGGTTTTTCGCTGTCACTGCTTCACCCTTGAAAGCTTCACACAGCTGGGACTAATCGTTGATGTGCGGATAGTGCGCCAAGCGGGCATTGTTCATGCCCGGTGCGCGAAAAGAAGCCTACAACGGGCTTATCCTGAACCGTCGCGTTGGCGCGGTGCCTACTGCCTACGCTACCAAATGTTGTTGGCCAACAACAGATATATGGCACTCATGAAGTATTTCTTTAACCACGCCACTCAACAGCAACAAAGGAAATGGCGCAACTCTGACGGCATACACTCCCTCTTTTCCGCTCGCTCGCTCGCTTCCGTGCGTCCAGCGATCATGGGCACACTCATGGACTACGCCGAGCTCGCCGTGCAGTTCGGCTACATCACTCTGTTCGTCGTCGCTTTCCCCCTGGCTCCGTTCCTGGCCTTGGCCAACAACTACGTGGAGTTTCGCTCGGACGCCTTTAAGCTCCTGACTCAGATGCGGCGGCCCGTGCCCCGCGGTGCTGAGGACATCGGTAGCTGGCAGGCGGTGTTCACGGCCATCACATGCATTGCAGTGGTCACCAATTCAGCGCTCGTGAGTGAACCGATGGCGACACTTGTTGGGCTGCATCAAGGGACAAACCCCTGATGAGCCGTGGGGAAAACAGCAACAGGGATCACATTATTCATTGCTCTGCCCGTCATTATAGTCGGAGGCGAGTTACGTATACGAAAAAAGGATACTGGTATGCCGTTTATTTCGTCATCCACAACGGCATTTCGCTTTCGTTATCGTTTGTTGGGTGTGTTATGTACAACCAATAAACTAAGTTCTTGCGAGCCTGTTGTACTAAGTTCTCGCGAGCCTGTTGTAGCTGTCGTCGCGCCACTCCGACATGGTTTTTGAGTAGAGCGAGACATTCCCGCCACATGGTGGGGGCACGATCTCCCCAACTATCAAGCCTGGGCATTCACTTTTGTTTTTTTTCGGATGCTCTGAACAACCCCCCCCCACTCTCCTTTCCTGACTTTCGCAAACACCTGTTTGGTACCCCCCCCCTCCCCCCACCCCCCCCTCCCTCAACGTGCCTTTCTAAATGCCCGGAAGATCTGCCTGATTTACGAGGATCTCGTGGGCGAGTATAGCGTGTCCACGAGGCTGTGGCTCTTCATTCTGTTCCAGTGGACTGCCTTTATGTTCATTGCGGCGATGGGTGCGATGGTGCCGGACATCCCGGAGGATGTGACGATCCAGCTGCAAAGGACAGAGTTTTTATCTTCGAAGGTCCGCCCCATGAACGCCTCTGCCTTCAATGAATACACACCAGTAACGCACGCATATACAGTATGCATTAACCAGGAACTGCGCGGACAACTACCAGGAATTGTGCGGACGACTCAGTATTTCACATGTATCCCCCCCTCAAAATGTAGTTATGTCTCAAGCTGTCCAGCGACGACCTTCCTATCCGATACATGGTTTTTGCGTGGTGTATCATCTCTTCCGTACGGTCTCCCTTGCGGACGCGGGACCGACATGTATATGATAGCAACGTAGGCATGCACCTAATCGACAAAGTCAATGCACACGAACCCCCCCCCGCCCCTCCACGACGAACTGAAGATGATCGACCAAGTCCCCGACGAATTGGACGACAACATACAAGAGGTGGACGAAGCTGCCCTCGTCAACATCAAAGTGCTCGTCAGCCCCGCCGCGTCACCGAGAGCGGCGGATTTTCAGGGGCAGCGCAACGTAGACTAGGCTTGTGATCCCATCCACGATTCATTGCTACGGGGTGCACGGCGCAGTTTGCACAAAGCCGGCACTTGCGCTTGCACATCCAGTGTGTATATCTGTAAAAAGGCTGCATGTTCATGTTGTATAATCTCGAAGTTTATATAAGTTATCAGGTAATATGCCGCGCAGTGTTGAACCTCCGTGGTCCAAGGAAGGGGTGTAAAAAAATGACGATGCGCACATGATGCGTACGGAAAATAAATGCGTCAAGTTGGCGAAAATTAGGCCGGTTCGGCATGTGCCCAGTAAAAGCGTATATTGGAGATGAGGGGTTTCCTCCTAGTTGTCACACGCAACACTTTTGTTTTGGTACACGCAGCGCATTCAGTAGCAGGGTTAAGGACTGCAAAATTCCTACCCGTGTCGTTCCTCGTTTCGATTCGAGGTTCCTATTTTGTGTGTGATAGGCGTTTTTGTTGAAGTGGCGGCGTACGCTTGCCTTGATGTGAGGGAAAGGAGACGTATATGTATGTGTTAAGTCACGCGGCGACGCTCTTGCATCCACGTCGATTAGGCAAGCAATATATTGGAGATTCTTACCCTTGGCATAAACGCGCTGGTTGTCCTCTATGGCTGCGTTTCGCCGAACATTGATGTTTTCATTTTACATACCATATATTAAACAGGCGCATCACTCCAGTAGTATTAGCGGTGTTGATATATTAATAGCTCTCAGTACGTACACCTTAAGCGTAACGTTGTAGCGAGGCATGGAATTTCTGCCACAAGCAGCAAAAGTGTGTGTTCTTGTGGAATCCGAAAAAATTTGTAGTACACGTGGATTGGCTTGAGAGCGTCCACGAGGCAATCGCCAGACACAAGGTAACAGGGTAATGCTATCATAGCAGCTTGTGATACCACGTTTTTGCCCCCACCCCACGTACAATATGATGCGACCCCAGAAGACGCAGATGTCCTCCTGTCGATCTAGATGATGATGGTGCAGCGAACCCAGAAATAATGCTCGCCCAGTCCCAAACGACACAAATGTTCAGCGACCCCAGAAGAAGTGATGTTCTGGCGCAATACTAAATGCTGATGATGTCCAGCGACCCCAGAAGCGATGGTCAGGTAGTCCTGAACGATATAAGGATGTCCAACGACCCCATAAGCGATGTACGGGTAGCACCAAAACGATATGACGATGTCCAGCGACTCCAGAAGCGATGTTCCGGCAGCGCTAAACGATCGATGATGATGCGGCGATTCCAGAAGTTCCCTCCCCGCAATCCCGATTGATTACACTGTGGCCCAATCCCGAAGAGACACTTCCGCGACCCTAGTTTGCTGCTGTTGCGGTGACTCCACACGTTCCGTCAGTCCCATTAAACAGTGCTATAGCGGTTCCAAAAGTTATGTTTCTGGCAATTCCAAGCGTTTATGTTTGCAGCGACCTCGACAAACATTTTTTCGGCGATCCATTGTTGAGGCGAACCCCGGTGGTGACGAGGACGCCCTTGCGGCCCTTGTTGTACTTCCATGAGCAAACATATGAAGTCCTTGTCGAAGTCATCGTCAAAACTTACAACCGATAATCGCGGTGTACTCTGGGTGGATTCGGGCGCTGATCGCAGTCGTCACGCGTGCGCTGCCCATCTGTGACCGCGGATCTCCTTGCACTTAGCTCTGGGCGCCGATGTGCGCGATTGTCTTGTTTTGCGCGGATCACCACTTCTACCCAGCGTCACTCTCTTGTCCAGCCTTCCTCTGCTCAGCGCGCTTGCTGCTTCTCCCGTGGGCCTTGGTAGGCACGGCGCGGCCGCTCCCCTGTAACGATGCCTTGCCTTGCGGCAGTTGTGGCAGATGATGGAGCTCGGATCAAAGTATGCTGCTGTTGCTGTCATGACCGCGTCACGCCCAGCGATCAAGCCCGTCTTGTTCCGCGATAGCCCGTCCAGGTACATATACATCTCCTAGAATTCCAAAGAGTTTACTCTTTAGTTATCCGTCTGGGGAATTCCAAACGTTTATTTTATGTGTCTCGGATCTCCCACAAGCTGCCTCCCAGCTGAGCAATAATGCTCGATTTCGGGAACCCCCTCCTCACTCTGTCTCCTAACGGGCCGTGAGGTCTGCTAGAATCTCCGGTAGGATCTCCACCCAGCTCCCGATTGAGGCAAACATTCGCCTCGCTTCTGTCGACGGCAGCCATAACTCTCCCGCTCCCGTAGAAAGGAGTGCTTGGGTCTGCTGGTACGGTTTGAGAGTCAACTGACTATCAGGGCACCCCCCCTAGAAGAACGACTGTGCCTCCGCCACTTCGGGTAGCTCGAGGATTTTCTCGCACGCCCACTGTGTGTGTGTTTTGTCCCATTTATTCTGGGCGCCAGATGTTTGGACGTACCAGCCGGGGTCACACAGGGGGAAGGTAAACACAGAAGATTCCTCTCCACCTTTCCTCCTGCGGCTCTTGCCTTAGCTTTTATCGCGAGAGGCCACTGCGCCCCGCTGTCTACCCTACTACAAGCTTCGAGGGACAGCCCCGGGTCCAGAGCCCTTTCAAGGTAGCTCGTCCTCTGCCCGAGGGGTTCGACGGCGATGAGGGCCGCTGCTTGTTTGTCGGGCATGTTAGCGAGGCAGTGCACAAGGTGGTCCGCGCCTCCACTCCTCACCACCTCCATTGCTCGCCCCCGTACGTACTTTTCCGTGCCGATCGGGACACCTACCACCGTCACCCTTCCTTCGTCTGCGATGCGGACGTCAACGCTTTCCAGGAGCGAAGTTTCCTCTGTAGTCGGGGCGTGCCCTTTGGGTGGTAGTGCCACTATCTTTGCGGGGTTGGCCATGTTGCCGATGTAACCTAGCTCTCTCCGGAGGAAGGCGAATGTTATAATTGTGTTGGCCGTGATACCCATAAGGCCGAGAGAGATATCGTCCATATAAGCGAAGGCTTCCACTCCTTCTCCCTCGAATTCCGGTCGGAATCACTTTAGCCCCGGTCGCAACGCCAGGCAGAGCATTGCCGCCCCCATGGAGTCCCCTTGCTGGTCACTGCTGGAGCAAGCGATTGCCCTGGCCTCCCCTGAATCCACCCGGAAAAACACGTCAGTCAGCGGGTCTTGTGCCGTAGCACTTGGCCACTAACAGCGTGAGTGCTGGCACGTAAGTTTGCCACCTCTTCTAGCACCGCCGCCCGTTTGACGGTGTTGAAGGCGTTGGAGCAGTCCGTGAGAGCGAACCAGTTGCCCGTCTCGTGTAGCGTCCTAGCCCTCAATCCCACATGCTCCACTCCGCCGGGTACAGCGACCCCAAACTGCCTCACTTCTAGGTTTACCTCCTCCAACCGCACGGTGTTTTTGTTTTTTGTTTTTGTGCGATGAACGAGGTGTAGTGCCGTCATTTTCTGCTAACGCCACCCGGAGTATGTTCGGCAAGAATCCCAACCCCAGACTATTAACCCTACCCGCAACCTAACCCCAAACCCTCGCTCATGTAACAACCCTAGCCCTGATCCGTCCTCCCTCCATAATTTTCCCTCTCCTCCTCTCCCCCCTCCCCCCTCCACCTACTCGTATCTGCCCTACCCCGATGTCCCGTTTTCTCACTTGATCGAAGAAAACCCTCGACTCCTCGAGCAACTGGAGAGAAGAGCGGCAGCCAGCGCAGGCGGCGGTGGAGGTGGAAGTCGAGGATCTCCGCAGCAGAAACAACTCCATCGGCAGGGAAGCGGTGGGGGTGGGGGGGTGGGGGCGGGGGACCCAAGGCGCGCCGCAGACCCACGGCGGGCTGAC